>CM029358.1:35427272-35482576 GCA_017140985.1 Hormaphis cornu | reverse complement strand
CATCGATCACCGTTACGTTTCCCATTATCTGAGTACGTCTGACGATAATTATTGGCTATAATGATATTTTGGATAATATCGATGTCAGAGAGACGGACGTAAATGTTTGCGCGTAGGCGTACCGGCGTATTGCGGAAAAATTGTTTTTTAATTTCAAAACTAAATTTACTTTTAAGGCGTTTTTATAACGAGCACCTGACCAAAATTCTTCCCTTTGTGTAACGTTTGATGCAAGCACGCCGATAGTTTTGTAACAATATCTCGAGAGTATACGGCGTACGTAGTATAGGTACACCCTATGGGAACACCCCCGGTCTTACAATCGGTGCTCGAATTAGGGGGGCTCCTTTTTGAAATTTTTTATATTTCGATAGCACCCCTTCAAGTTACGTTGAGTTTAATCCATTGCAAAGGACGCTATTTTTTTTTTTTTTTTGAAGTCCCCTTTCGTTCGTTTTTCCGAGCACTGTTTACAATACACTGACCTGATGTCCGTCACTTTCGGGTAAGCGCATATCCGAAGCGTTTTGGAGTTGGACCCGACCGCGTACACGGAACCGTGAGGGTGAAACTCGGCGCACCGAACGGCCTGCACGTCCTCCAGCCGGGTGACCGCTATGAACCTGGGCTTGCCGCTCTGGTCGCTGTTCCCCGCGTCCGGCGGTAACCCGTCACCGGTGTGCATGTTGGACGACTTCGCGTTCGCGCCCGCCCCGACGGCCGTCGACGTCGGCTGAAACGGGAAAAAAACAAAACAAACGTCAGTAAAAGGGCTACAACAAAAAAAAAAGAACGAAAAGAAAAAAAATTTGTACAGATTAAACAAAAAACAGGGTGTGATAAAATTCAGCAGTCCGCCCGAGCACACTGAGTGACCATACATACATAGCAATTATTACACGTAGATCGTTTTTCCAATCGAATCCGTGTGTTATGCGTCTGTGCGCCGACTATTCTTTTTAGACTGGACTAGATTAATATAATCAACTGATTAGGTACGCGCAGGTATAGAGTTTTAAATACCAAAAGGGTGGCCAGTAACGAACGACAGTAGTGTACAAATTACGTGTTTCACAGACCTAGTGTAAACAGGTTGGTTATAGATCAGGACCTGCAGGAACACAAATCATTTAGGAGACGTTTTTGAGTTCCGTTCGTAACACAACACTGCGTCGTTAAATTTCAAATTTTCAAACATTTAACTAGCCGCGATAATAGTGAATGAAAAATTGTTACGGAAGCGTATACACACACTATTATATTTGGATTTTTTTCTCTGATCCGTGATGTTGGGCGAAATCTAAATACTGTTGTCAAGGCGTGTTGATCCCCGAGTTCTGCCCATAAGACCGCAGAACAGTATTTACTATAGAGTAGATATCGGCAATTTCCGGCTTTTCAAATCTGTTTGACCCACCCATACGCATCATCATCTTTTCGTGCATATGTATAATAATAGTGTTATGAAAACGAAAATTTCGATTTCACGCACACTTTTGACACGAAGGATGCGCACACCGTTTAAGAATATAAAAAAAAAAAAAATGTTCAGAATATTCTAAAACTATCGGATCGCACGCGTAATCTGCGATACAACAATGTACACGGTTTTTTTTTTTTCTGTGACCATCGTCGACCGCGATTGAAAACAAAAACGGTGCTGCAACGCTCTAGATTACAGTAATTCGCACAGCACTGCGCCTGCAACACCATTTTTTACCGATTATTGTCCAACAACAGCAATAATTATTGTTTAACGTTTAAAAAGTACAACAAAAATAGTTATAATCGTGTATTGTGCGCGGGTCAGTTTTGCGAGATCGTAAAAACCGCGGGTCAACGGCTTTTTTTTTGATTAGAAAAAAACAAAAATTTGAATTTAATTAAAAGTTAACAAACGTTAACAAAACTGAACTTAAAAAATAAAGATAGAGTTCATAATTTAATAGTTCGCGTGGTTTTTGTACTTCACTTCCTCCGCTTCGAACAATTGTTTTCGTATTTTCTTTTGAAATTTCCATCTCAGGTACTTTTTAAAAAAAAAAATGTCAACACTTTAAATTGAAAAAAAAAAATTATTACCTACATTACGTTAAAAGCTAACGAAAAACGTAAGTTAAAATCTTAACTCGACTTTTTAACTTAATTTGAACGTGATAGTAATCCTCAGCATTGATAGGAACAAAGATGTCGAGGACCAGATTCAGTTGGCGTCATCACGGCGGTCCAGTACAGTAAGTCACGGTCGCGTGGGTTTCTAGTTCGACTGCAGCAGCAGCAGCACGCCAAACCGCGAACGCGTATTTCACCGGGCATACAACATTATGTGGTATCGGCCGTGCCATGCGTGAAAATCGCGCGATAGATTCTCGGTATCTTTTTTTCATTTTTTCCGGACTGTGACCAAAACAATCGTACCCACCCATATCGGTACCTACTTAAAACAGTACAACATACATATATATCAGCTTTTTACTTTCGATAACAGCGGAGATCGTCAACATTTAGCGTACCTACGGTTAGAGAGTAAAGAGACGTTCGCGAAAACACGTCAGAACGTAGCGATAATTTCTCTCCGAACGGCTTTACGCGCTCAGAAATTCTCGTGAACGAGCTCTACGTGATTGTTTGACACGATCGGTGGTGATTCGTTTATAAACGTCGCTTTCATCGATTCATAACAGTTGTACAGCTCGTATTTACATCACAAAACTATACGTCTATAAAATTAGTTTCTAGTTTGTTTAAATTTTGTAGTGCATAGCAGAACCAAAAAGGTCTGTTATTATTGCTGCAGTGTGTTTTCATTGCGAACGATCAAATTATATAAAGTCAAAAGGACGTGGAAAAGATGGACTGAAAAACACGATTGTTTTCAAAAATCATAAAAACGCGGTGTTTCAGTGATAATAATTTTAACTTTTATACTAGACATTTCCACAATCTTATAGCGACGACACGCGTGGTAAATACTAGGTGTGTACACGGCTTTCGAATAATATTGACGGTTTGTACTTAAAGTCCGACTGAATATACATAGGCGCAATTGTGACTTTTGCATTTTTGAATCACTATAACATTTAAACCGTAAGTGGTAGAAACTTGAAATTTTGTGACATTTCTACACTCTTAAAATGATATATTTTAATATTTTTTGAGAACCAAATCTTACCCCGTTACAATAATAATTGTAATAACTACGCCACCTGATAACGTTGTAAAATTATAAAGTCTGACGAAGGTTAAGTATACCACCCCTGTTTCCTATGTATATATTATCATCCGCGTGCTTAAAACACGAAGAAATTAAAATAAACATTAATTATATCGCAGCAAAACAACATACTGCGGGTATAACAACGTGATATAATGTAATACTTTTTAAGTGACGCGTGTTTGTCCAGTCATTAATTAATAAAGAAATAGGTAAAGTATATTATATAGGGCGTTTAGATGTCGTGGAATACTCTGCTGCAGCTGTATCACTTATCCAGCAGGTTTAGATACGTTCGGTGGTCGTATTCGGAACAGTGTTTTTTGTACATTACACTGGACGTTATTATGATTCAAAATAATTATGCGACGTCTACTTTTGTACATATAATATGGATATTGCGATCCACATTGAATAAATAAACTAACTCGTTTATAGTTTATTTATTATTGCTCGCCACGCGATATCCCGGACCAGACTCTCTCAAGACTAAAATATCCGCGCGAGTCGGTCGGCGGCGGTTTATCTATGTAATGTATGTTATAATAAAAAACGTGCAGATTATATTTCCACCGCGCGACAATCATCTTCGAATTTTTTATGTATGCGCCTGCACATAGGTTGACCATAAAACAATCTTATAATATTATCCAAAATAGTCGTTTTAATAACCTATTAAAAGGATGTCTAAGTCATAAACGCTCATGTTACATGATTGTAAAATTGTACGTATAAAAAATTTTGGCAGATACGTTTAAGAATAACTTTGTAAGTACATCTGTTCAACATAAAAAAATGTATAATATATTATGTAGAATCACAGAAGTGCAGGGAAACATAAAATAGCGTTTTCCATTTAAAAAATTGTTAATACTTTTATTAAAAGTATATATTATACGAGTAGAAACCGTATGTATTGATAGTCGAAAGACATCTTTAAAAATATCAATAACTGCAGCCATTTTCAAAAACTTATAAGGGTAAAAATTACTCTCGTTATAATGATTTATCTGCGTATACGTAGTATATGCGTAAATATACTATACTAACACACGTAAATCCTCGATTATATATAGTACCAATACGTTTTTTTTTTTTTTTTTTAAAAAAAAACGTAAAAATTAACAAAAACAAAACAAGGTTTGATAGATCACAATCCAGACGTTCACTGCAAGTTATACATAACTTAGTATATCGAAATATTTTAAATGTATTTGAACGATTTTTAAATGAACTTTATTCAAATAATTTTTTTACTGACTGCAGTTTTAACTTGATATTGTAATTATGCACCGAACTAATTGTCAAGCAGAGGAGGTAATAATAATATCGCTGATATTAAATTATACAATACGGTTGTATTTATAAGATTCGAGAAGTATACATATTTTTGTGCAATTTATATAATATCTAATATTTTAAACATATAAACATTCATAAATATCTAAATAGTTTTGAATTATAGAAAAGAAACAGTATATATATATATAGGTATACACACACGATACAATAGAACGAGAAACTAAAAATACCGTTCGATGCTTCAGTAACGCAAACATTTACTGTGACACAAATCTAAGCACCAGCTTTTCAGAAATGTTTTAGTTATTTTAAAGTACTGTACACAACAATGAAATGTACCGAGAAAATGTGCTGAGTTTATATTGTACAGAAAATCTCGCTGTACAATGTTATAATTTATAATATGTGTGTGTGGTATCGAGAGAAACGTAGGCAGAATGCATATTTTTTAATACTCAGTGTGTAATACATTTAAACACGATGGTTCTTCCACTTGTCGACAGCGGTTAACAATACAGAAAAAAAAATTATTCCGTGGAAAATAGGTACTCACTAACTAACAACATTATATTTTTATTATTAAATATACACGTCGAGTCGTTAAGAGAACACGCCCGTTTCTTACGTCTAATACGTGCCCTCGTGTAAATCTCGTGAGAACTATTGCCGTTTAAGCTAGGTACATAACAAAAAAAAAGGTCGTACGGAAAAAAAAATGTTCATAAGACGATAACATTAGTATCCACGTTTCAGCGTTTAGGCAGACTAAAACAACTGTACACATAGCTCTCAATTGGTATTCGCGTGAAATGTTTTTATTTCGTTTAGTTATATTATTAGAGTATGCAAAAGAATATCGGTTACTAATGATAATTTTGGGGGAATCGGTACAATAATACTGGAAAACGAAATGAGAGCAATAAAACAGGTTTTTGATCTAATTTGTGATTACGAGGCAATCAGCAGTAAATACCGGCATAAAATTAATTAATTAACTCGTAATGATTTTAATAAATTTGTCGTAGGTGTTTGTTTTAATTTACAGTGTCCTAAATGTACACTAATTTCCGAAGTTTTACGTATAATATTCTGTGTTCTGTAAATTATACTACTCTACCGCGGTCGAATCCTTTGAAGATAAATTTACAATCACTAAACATTGTTCTTCTTTTTATAATATTAATACAAATATTTACATTTTTTACATGATACACTATTATTAAACCTATACAGTAATTATAAATAATACTTTAATAACACATATAATTAATACTATCTTGAGAAGACTGTACCAGTGCAAATAATTGTGTAAGAAATAATAATTATAATTTATAAGAAACTTTCTAAAAAAAAAAAAAAAACTTAATAATTCATCTGTAATGAAAATATGCATTTATATAAGAATAATTTAAAAAACGTTGAATAAATGCAGTAAATGATTGAAGAAAAAGTAGCCGGAGGTTTTTCAAGACTTTTGACGTATACATGATAATAATCATATATAATGACATGTTAAAGAAACTATATGGACACATTTTTTTAAATGCGATTTTTTTTTCATAGATTTATTATTACTACACAATAAAAACCTGTAAGTTTAAGTCTTGGTCAGTATGATGTTTTTGCAACATAAACGGAACTCGTAAAAATTAAATAAATCTAACATTTAAAAAAAAATATGATAACATAGCCGTATAAACATTATTCCCATTCGACCGGGCGCCAGGCGGTTATGAAATTAAAAGCTTTCACAGAAGTCGATTTCGTTAAAATTCAAATACCGCCTGCATATTTATCTATCGTTGCGATCACGATAGTATAGCAAATATGGTTTTTACTCAGAATTCTTCATATCGTGCGCATATACAATTTGTTAATCAAAATAAACACATAATGCATGCGATTCATATTTTGCCAAAATAGTGCAGTGTTGCCTATATACGCTGCCTATACTTATTAGAACAATTCAGATTATTTAAATTGTTATACGCAAATGCAGTCGCCCAATTCGAAATTTACAATTAATGATTATAGGTGCCGTTAGAAATTCAATATGACAACATTTTAGTTTCATTTCATAAACGTACTGAATATATAGGTTTAATATCGAACCTGATCAATCATAATATACCTAATGGTTTCAGGTTTCATAAAAAAAAATAATAATAATAATAATCGCATAAAATGTAGCTGATCCAAAACAAATACATGAAAAATTCTAGTTGTACTATGTTTGTTGAATTAAAACATTTCTTAATACGGCACAAAAAACTACGATTAATATATATAGTCACAAAACTTGTGCCCCCAAAACCTAAATGTACCATAAGTAGACTATTTATACTGCATAATTTACTTGATTATATATACAAGTGGTAACTTGTTTGCCATTTCCGAGATCAAACGTGGGATACGTATTTTATTAAAAACCTGAACATAAGTCATATAAATATTTATCATTCATTTCTCGTTAAACGCAATTAAGTCACTAAAACACAAATATTATTTGTTATGTTTCATTAAAAAAAAAAAAAAAACTATTTTCTTCACGAATAATATTTTTTAATTTTGAACGGTTTATATAACTAAAATTTAAAAAGTCGAGTATATGCGGTATCGAGGACAAACTGAAATTTCAAACACAATATCTATACCGTACAAGTATTTCATTACAATTTAACGTCACTATAAATGTTGAATTTCGGCTCTTAAATAATGCGGGTGAATAACAGTGTATGTATATAGTATTTTTTGTTTTGTTTTTAAACTTTTCACTTGAAAATCTGCAGTTACTAAAACAAAGAAATCAAACCACTGAAAACGTCCTACACTTTTTACACGAATTTTTAGAGAGAAAAAACCTCACGCAATGTCTACACAGTGCAGATTTCTTTTGAACCCAACGATTTATCGTCGTTTTCAAATTCAAAACAATATAATACACCGAGTAAGCCGTGGCGGCCTACAACAATGCCTTATATTTTATAACATACACGCTATACGGAAACTGTCCGGTTTTTTTTTATTTTTTTTCAATTGAAAACACGTTTATGTAAGTCATCAATAACGCGTTCTGAAAAAAAAAAAATTGAATCTATTGATACTGAGATACAAAAGGCAAAGAAGAAATCGAATACGTACTTGTGTACGATCGCTTTTGAATTAGATTTCTAAAATATATCGTTTAAAACCGACTTTGCGCGCATTGATAAGTAACCTATATATATACGTTCTGCTGGCCTAATTTATAGAAAGTTGGTTCGGCTCAAATTGAGAGAGAGAGAGAGAGAGAGAGAGAGAGAAGAGTGCGCAGGGGATCTTTTCGCAAAATATTTAAGAGCTACCCTATACTGTAATTCATTATTTTTTACTTAACCTACGCTATTTTGTTTCCGATCCAAGCACTGTTTATATGGTCTGGAAAAATGGGCACTTAAAGGTGGACTGCAGAGCAAAATACTGCATGTGTTCGTAAAATGAAATTCAACGCGGCCCGTCATTGATATATTTTTATATATTTGCTGTTTGGGGTCATCCGAATTTTTAGTTTTGGTGATTTGTCGTATCAGGAAAATCATCCGAATAAAATATTTGGTATGGTTATCGGGCAACCGCGCGGTTGTTTTCGAGGATTTAGTCGAGTACCTAGAATCGTTTTGAACCGCATATTATGGTCGGAGGTTCGATTTTTGAGTTCCTTAACGTTTAAATCGGCTAAATAATAGATGAAAAAAATTAGTAAAACTCTTTTGCCTGCTGCAGTCCACCAGCAGTATCGAAAATCGAGCGATCGCGTGAAAAACTGTCGCCGATACAAAACAAAAAAGCCGGGATTCTTTCTAGGTCGCGTGGGTGATTTGACGGATTCGGGTGGGTCACTGGTTTTGAAGTTGTGGTTCAAAAGTAGTATTTAATGTCTAAAAAAAACGGTTCTGAGCGAACCCAGTTATACGTCCTGGTAAAAACTACTTTTAACGATAAAGATCCGAAAACACTCCAAAAGTCGTATCCACGTTTAAAAAAAAATATTACTTTAAATAACGTGTAAACATTTTATTACGTAATGGTTTACGAATTATAATGGTTTCAATTCGATCGGTCAAATACTAGCCACTCCAGCGGGCATTTTAGTATAAATCTGTGTGTTTTAGAACTCGCGAAATGTGTAAAATTCAAAAATTTCTTTTGAACAGGATATAAAGCCAAAATCTCAACTTTTTTGTGGTACTCAAAGTCGAGATCGGAGCACTCTTTCTATACGAAAACGTCATCACAAACCTGAAAATTTCAAATTTTCGCAGTAAAGTTCTTAACTTTTTTTTTTCATTTTTGGGGTATTACCCAAAACTTAATAAAATGTCACTTAAGTCAACAAACCTATCAGAAAAGTTACTGATTTTAAACGTTAGAGCATTCCTTTCAAACGAAAACTTCATCACAAATCTTAAAATTTCAAACTTTTCACCGTTAATTCCAATTTTTTGTTTAGTTTTTGAGGTACAACTTAAAAAGTAGGCGAAATTTCAACAAAAAAAACTTCGACCGCCGGAGTTCATAGACCTCTCGTTAGAGGCACTGACTTTGAAAATTTCTCTGTACGAAAAGTCGTTGACAGAAAAAAATAAAAAACAACATAGGTACACTACTCGCTCGTCGAATGTAAAAAAAAAAAATCTCGTCAAGCGCATTTTACACGACGACGATAATACACGATTTCTTCGCACATCATGTGTATTATATTAAAATAATACGGCATTTCAGTGCAAAGTAAAAACGCATGCTTTCAAAACTACACCGTATAAAAAATGCGCACTTGATCTTTTCTCGGCGTTCAACTCACCGCAGGTGTTACACACCTGTAACACGTTCGCTTAAAAAGCGGCGATGTCTACACTCGTCTTCTGGAACGTCGCCACGTACGATACAACGAACGGTAAGAAAAAAAAAAAAGAAGAAAAGTTTAGTAAAAAATGCCATCATCTCGGGCCGACACGCAGTTCGGTGTCATACTACCGAAAATCTTATCGCAAAAATAAAAACAACACACGTACGGTTGTGTTAAAATCTAAAGAAGACTCGACACTACTGGCCTTGGAGTTAGCAATTTCTTCACTCGGTAAAGGACTACGAAACGTTAGGAATCAAAAAACATTCGTTTTTTACCGATATTCCGTATTTTTGCACGATTCCCCGTATTATTCATCGAATTTTTCAATTTTTACTGTTGCGCGGATCGAAAATAATTACGAGAATTTTATGCTCCGGAGGTTAGTTAAAATATGGTACATAAAAATGTATTGCGTTTCGCGTAAGTTTGCTGCGCTCGTACGGCGATGAAAACGAGTTTCCAAAAGTGAAAACCGCAGCGATTCCCCGTCGGTTTATAATAATTTTTTTTTCCCGCCGTTTTATACATACATATATAATCAATAAGCAGGTACAATAAAATCAATGATTTTATACTCCGGTTTTTCGAAGAATTAGTACAACGAGTATAATACGCGTAACAACGCATAATGGAATTGGTACTGCACGGCAGCGAAAGTGTGATGGTAACGCGTCCGTACGAGTCACGACTACGACGGAGGGTCGTCTCGGAGTAAAAACATAAAATATTTATACACATATAAATATTGTGCTGCCGAAAATCACTCGTTTTCGCATTACACGCTCGGGGTAACGCTTATGTCTCGCCATGTATTATAACGTTCAAAAAAATCCGGAATTTGAAAAAGAAACTTTTCCTATATGTATATCACCACTTCACTGACCTGTGTCTCTAAATGAACGATAGTCCGCGAACGTACATCGTACGAATTGTGTGTGTCAAACACTGTTGGTACACGTATATATGGTGTTGTTGTTATGCTGCCAGTTGAAGAAGAAGCGCTGAATTATATTATATACCCTGATCTTTATACAGCGATTGAACAAACGAGCAAATAGTAAACAACAATTTACTAAAAAATAAACAATACAGAATTCGCCGCGACTAGCTGGAACAGCAAGTTAGAGGGTGCCGTTCGATGTGTCGCGTTTTCTTTTTTCTTGTTCATTTATTAAATTTACGTCGATACGACTTTTTCAGTATTCGACTCACTGAGCGAATCGTTATTTCCGTGAGATTGCTTATGCAGACTCCGTCAAAACCGCGACTATTTTATAATCCATTAACCTGAGAGCAGCACGTGCCGCCCATTCAAATGTGGTTTTCGGTAGAAAAATCGCGAAGAAAAATAAATAACACGTGGGAAAAAAAAGCCGAGAATTTGCAGCTATATATCATACACTATTCAATACGTGCCGATGAGTTGACTTCTCTGTATAACGTGTTGAATAATAATTCGAATTAAAATTTACGGTTTTCGCCAATCTAAGATCCTATAACGAACCTTCGTATCGTGAAATATTAAAATTGAAAACTGCAGAAGAGCGCGAACAACCGGACGGATCAAAATCAAAAACGCTGTTTAAAAACTATTGATACATTGATCACAATTATAGGTTAAACAACGAAAACCCAATTATAATATCAATGATTATTACTTTACAATATAATAATCGATGGTAATACGCTTTACATAACAATGGAACCTATATAATTGTGTAATTCGTAAGTATGTTATACCGATACGTAATGCTTCTAGTGAAAAAAATTTTGTACTCGTGAAATATTCAATGAAAATATGAATATATTTGGTATAGGTATTTAATGCGTTTTGTCACTTTCTTTCGGCGGTCAAATCACGAGTGTCCGCAGTTTATTACTAAAATTTAAGAATAAACTATAATTTACCGTAAAACTTATCATCTTTTATTAAATTTGTTGTGCGCGAAACGAGGTACAACGAATCGCTGAAAACGCAGATGAATGATATAATATTATTTTGTACCTGGTGTGTTTGTCTCGACGTCGAGTTTTAGCGTGTCGGTCTAAAAAGGCTATGCGCGATAATAATATACTATTTAATTGAACGGGTGTTATTTGACTCGAAATGAAAGTGATTGAAAGCAGCTAAACATAAAGATTTAAATCATTTATACGGTCACAACGCATAAAAAAAAAGAACTTGACAAATACGAGGATTAAGTAGACAAAAGAACTGCACAATACGAACAACACGACTATACGCTTTGGGTGCGGGTCACTGGTTTGGAAGTTGTGGTTCAAACGCATTGATTAATATCTGAAAGCAATGATAAATACTCGTTGCCTTCGAGTATACGATTCTGAGCGAGCTCAGTTGTCTAGTAAAAATTTTCCGTAATCACTTGAAATTTTTATCAAACTTGTATCTTAACTATTTTGATACCATGTAAAAGTTTCAGCTTGTTCCGATCATTGTTTTGGATGTTATGGCCAAAAAACTAAATCGACGTGTAAAAAACACGTTTGCCGTAATTAATGTTACTACGAAGTTTTTCCTCAGACTGTAAATTTTTCAATTTGGAACGTTCAAATTTGAGACCCCTTAAAGTGCAATCAGAGTTCATAGACCTCTCATTAGAGGCGCTGACTGTAGAAATCGGAGCATAATTCCTTATACCCTTAAAGTTGTTCACAGAAAATAAAAAAAACATCATTGTAAAAACAATACACATATTCGCCGCAGAATCTAAAAAACTAACGGTTCGATATCCTCAGTTTACCTACTATATTTACACGGGACGAGTGAGTGTGATGGCAATAATAAAACGTCGAACAGAATACGTACATCGTTTTTCAGGTACATTCCACTCTGTATGGAACAAAATAGCATCGTACGTTCTTAAAAAAAATAAACAAATACTACGCCACTCGTGTGTGTTTGACATTAATACGAGTATAACACAGTAATATTTATGCGGTACATGCAAAAATAAAAACGTTTCTTACAAAGTACCTAACAATGGTAAATACAAACAGTAGCACCGCAGATTTACTATAAAAAATTCTCCGACTGCTCGGTGACGTATAAACTATAATACGTGGGTACGAAGGGGAGGTTAAGAAATTTAAGCGCAGTCCGAAATTCGTTGAACATTAAAAATAAACTATCATAAAAATTGAATAAGGATTATCGTATATATTATTAATATAATACGAACCGTTCAATCACAGCATGGGTTCAGATCATCAAAATGTATTCCTAGAGATATACACGTGCGAATCTTATCAAAATAGTTTGTAAACGATACTTAATAGAGAGACACACACAGTGGGAAAACTTACGAGTATAACGGCTCTTATTTGGATAGGTCGAAATTTTTTCACAATGATTACGATTTTTCTGCAAACGCGACCGTTTATACATGATTTATATGTATATACTGCAATAAAGTAACAAAAAAAAAAATTTTTTCACGGACGAGAACTTGCACTGTTTTTTTTTATTTTAACTTCTGGTAAAAAATTTTAAAACTCAAATAACTATACACTATACGCGTATAAGATGTAACAAAAGCTATCAGAACGTAATAGGTGTATAGAGACTGCAACAGTGATATTCAAATTTTCCAGTCGGACTATTCTGCAACCGAACGAACGTTTTATTCAAGTTTTCCGTTTTTTTTTTGTAATATATTACTAGACAAAATACTGTTTATTGTGATTCTTGTTCGTGATAACTCGATTAGTTCTCCGCGGGGTCGACGAGATGTTCAAACACTTTTACTACCTACATAATATTATGCAGATACTGAAGGGCGAGGGAATAAACCAGAGATCTTGGCGCTGCGGGTAAAGCGGAAAAGTACTCGGCTCTTACGCGATGGAAGTATTCAAAGTTCTTGGCGGCCGCGGCGGCGGCGGCGTCGCGGGCCGACAGCAGACTCTCCATGGACCTGCGCTTCCACGCGTGCCTGTTCTCCTTGCCGGGCACCTTCATCTTGCGCCTGGGGTTCCCTCCGCCGTAGTGGCAACTCTTCTCGTACACGCCCGCGCGGTGGTGGCCGACGGCCGCCTCGTCCAGCTCGACGACCCGGAGCAGATTTTCCAGCGACCTGGACGGCCGCGGCCTGACGTAGGCGCACCGCCGCTGCTCCGCGAGCGCGTTGACGTGCGGCGTCTGCGGCTGTTGACGGTGCGGCTGTTGCGACTTTTGCTGACGGCCGGACGGGCCGCAACAGCGGTACGAGTGACCGGCGTTTCGGGCGGGCAGCGGCGGCGGCGGTCCTCGGTGGTGCGGACGCGACGACGACGACGACGCCGGGGGCGGCGGCATCGGGGGCTCGCCGCGTTGACGTCGGTGGTTCCGGTCGGTCAACGGGACGTGTTTCGGCGGCGGCGGCGGCGGCGGGCTGCACGAGCACGGCGCCGCGATTACGAAACACGCTCCGGCGGCCGCGACCGTCTCGCGCCGGTAACGCGTCGTCGTCGTCGTCGTCGGCGGCGGCGGCGGCGGCGCGGCCGGGACGACGAGTCTCTGATGCGGCGGACGGTAAACGGGAGGCCACGCGCGCCTCATGGTGGACACTGAACGTCGGGGCGCGCGCGCGGAACCGGCGGACGCCGACCGTCCCCTACTACCTCGCGAGATCGTAGAAAAAGAGGGGAACGCGGCGACGCGCGTCTTCGTCGTTCCCGCGGGAACGACTGAAATCTGTGACGATCTCCTCCTCGTGGATATCTTCGGCACGTTTGTTTTGCCGCCGTCAACAGATGATGATATCGGCCGTCCAGACGGAACGGGGAATTTAATCCGAATAAAACAAAACACGGAAAACTACTCCGCGCTTAAATTTGAATAGAAAATTTTAAAACGTATAAACTAATTTTTAATTTCAGTTTAAAAATAATACCTGCCCCGATCAACACCACGAGCGAAACGTTTTACACGCGTCTCGTGTCGTCCTGTGCGAATATTCCTCACCCGTACTTGTTTGGCGAAAACGTCTGCCTGCAGGACGAAAAATGATACGTTGTTAGAGAAAAACACGGGGTTTGGGTCGTCCAGCTCCGGACGGTATTCGACTCTCGAACACCCCGTTTTCGCGAACTCGAGCTCACAAACAGAGCAGTACTCAGTCTTTGGCGCAACTCGAGGGGCTTGGCCCCCAAACGTACTAAACACGGCGAAACAGTACAACACTTCGTACGGTACATTTATGATCGGGGGGGCCCTCGACTACGTGTTACACTACCTATTACAGTCGCGCCGATGCGTGCAGTATAAGCGTTTTTTTTATTATTATTATGACCACACACAATATCGTCACGATATCTTTATACCGTTTTGCGGGTACATACCGCAGCGGTAATGATGCGTACATCGGAGTACTCGACGTACTAACCGGTCGTTCTCAACCCGCGCACAAAGTTGTCACACCACAGCGGATGCATGTCGCGTGCAGTGTTTGTAACATCATCGCTACACATCGAATTGAATGATTGACACGCAAATAAAACGCGATTTCCTACTGCAAAACGGTAGCACGTAAAAGTCTGTTACACGCCTGCAATATTATTATTATCACCTTTAGCATATTTCAGGGGGAATGTCCGAAAGAGTTACCGTCGAGTTCCGCCAGAGCGCGTTCTCTGCTGTATTTCTATTATAGCAGTAGTAGGCTATCTTAGTTCCTTGACAAATGAAACGATAATTAAGTGACTTTTGTTTTCACTATACGATTCACAGAATACCTGTAAACTGAAGTTGTGTTTTTGACATTTTGATTATAAAAAAAAAATATTGACGGAATTTAATATTCAACAACGAGGTCAATTTTAAACTCTAATAACTTTACAAAAAAACAATTGGTTTTTAAAAATTGGCCAACAACAGTGTTTTAAAAAAAAATATGAACAGATCGTGTGTTTATATTTACAGACTGTTAACTAAAAAACTAGTGTGAAAGAACTTGAAATGCAAAAACTAGATTTTTAAACTTTCGAAACCGACTAAAAATCAAATAAATTTTTTTTCTAATATTTTTCACGATCATCGTATGCCTAGCGTATTATATCATATTGTGTGATATTCCCCTTTAATCTGCAATGTCTCGAATCAGACCCCTAACTCTCTACAGCAGTGCTCTCTAGCTTGGTCCGTCTTCGAACGTCTACAGAAATTTAAATTTTTAACGGAGCTGAATAACGTTGGTCACAAACCAATGTGGTGAATGCTCGACGCTTCCGCAACAATGCAAATAATTATACGTTAACGACCGATATGTTCCTCCTCACTTTTCGATAACTACACGGTTAAAAAACATTATATTTTCTCATTTGTAAAGATCCAGCGAATTTTAGCCAATTACTATACAAGCGATTTGGTTTAGAAATTTTATCACTACCCGCAGCCCATCATACAGAGGAGTCTGTGAAGTGTACACGCCTACGGGGGGTTCAGTAGCACTTAATATTGAAGTTTTGTTCAAAAAAAATGTATTGGTTCGTTGCCAAAAGCAGCGTTCAAAACACGCTGATTTTCAGTTTTCTTAAATCGCGAACATTCGTTGAGTATAAAAACGAGCACGATATTGTACATACTCGTCTGAATCCGACGATCGGTTTCGTTGCAGAGACGATAGCCGCGAACTTATTTTAAAACTTTAAGGCCCCCCCGTTAGTATAATCTACACTAATATTATAAAGAGGAAAGATTTGTTTGTATTGAGTATAGGCTCCGAACTACTGGACCGAAAAATTCTTTTACCATTAGAAGCCGACATTATCCCTGATGAACATAGGCTACTTTTTACCGCGGGAAAACGGGTAATAGGACAACGGGTAGTAGTAAGAATTATCCCTATCTTATACTTATCTTTTTCACAGAACTTCTAAACGGCTGAACCGATTGGGTTGAAATTTTGTACGTGTATTTCCATGGTTTCACAGACACGAATGTATTACGCCTACCTAATCTATCTTTCTATACGTAATATAAATAAAAATGAATCGCCGTAATGTATGTACTATGTAAGCGCAAATTCAGAACGATCGCGCCAAATGTCTTATTCTTTTAAATGGTGCGAATAAATTACATAATAAATAATATAATTACATAAAAGGAAAACCGACTGACTGGTGAATCAACGCACATCCTACGCCCCGCTGGGTCTAGAGAACTCTAGAGAATTGAAGTTTTGCACATACGTTCCTTATACAACGAAACCGCTAAAAACGGATTTTTCAAAATTCAACCGCTAAAGGAGTTATTAAAAGGATTCAAGTAGGTGTTCAATATTGGTATATTGATCAACGCACGGCCCACTGGGTCTAGAGACTTGAAATGTAGCGCAGAGGTATATCCTTATACAACGGAGACGAGCACCGAGAAAGGGTTTTTCAAAATCCAACCCCTAAAGCGTTTTTTTTTAAATTCGTCCCTTAACGCGGTGAAACAGGGTTCCCGAATTTGTGTTACACGGCGCAAGTACTCACTTTTTGAATTTAATTCGAAATTAATAATTTGCTGTTAACCAACTGAATCCCGGGCGGCTAGTATTACACAAAGCGGATTTCATAGCCAAAAACCGCTGTAGCAAGTAACCAATATTATGATAAATCAATAACGAGCGGTGTTCGACAGGTTTATAAACTTTCTATTAATGACAAGCGTTCATCGTTATTATCCGTCCCCCATATTATAGTTTATATATACACGAGAAGGCGGCGCGGGTAATGGATGTAATGTAGTGTATTATTATTATTATGCATTGGAGTAACGAGAGAAAATTACGAATACGCAGGACGATTACAGAAACTGTGTTTACAATATAATAATGATAACGTCGGCGCAACTATTGCAACTATAAGCATTTTTTTTTTTTTTATTCGACATTACGATTTGCAACGATGCGCGTTTTTTACAGTTTTTTTCGTCAGACAGAGATTCGGTTTATTGCGTAATATATTGTTGTTGAAACTGCTCTCGTCTCGTTTTCGGTTTTTTTTTTTTACACAGACATAATTGCGTATAATGGCGCATAAAACAATACGATCGATGCGATTGAAGAGTTTTTTTTTTTTCGCTTTTTATTCTGCGCAACTAGTTGTCACTTTTTGCACAACTGGTATTAACCACAACTCGAAGTAACAATGTATTATGGACAAACTGTGCGTTTAATTTACGACGCGATTTGGAGTGCGACAACCGCACTGCGGCGGCGGCGGCGACGAAGTATTAACAAGGAAATTTTAGGCGACCGACCGCCAATCGCGAAAAATTCGCACGTATAGTAGCCGCAGTACGATTTATTCCGTCTAATGTTTACGTATAACACAGTAGACAGTGTTTTTTTCTTCTCAACTCACGAAAATACGTTCAGACAATGAAAGCAGAAAAAAATATCGATTTAAAACAGTTATTGCTAAGTACCTTAAAAAAAAAGAAAAAAAAACCCCGGTACTGCCCATTGCCTTAAAAAAAAAAATAAAAACCGGTTCTGAGCGAGCTCGATATACGTCCTGGGGTAAATTGTTCGAGAGTTTCAAAGTTCTATACTTGGCTCAAAAATTTTCACTTGAAACTTTTGTCATACCTGTTTTAATAATATGCAGTTTAAGTTTTAGCTTGTTCCGGTCATTATTTTGGATGTTTTGGTCGAAAAACTAAATCGATACGTCAAAAACACGCGGTTCGCCGTGGATAATTAACGTTTCTTCTCTTTAGTTTCTGCTTAGTTTCATGGATGTAATTTTTTTTGACAAAACGTTGAGTGCAACGTACCAAGGATATAAGTTTCAGAAAATGTATTGACCGTTAAGATCGGAACAATACCCGGGGCACTAATGCATGTCACAGACACAAAAAAAAACACATCTTTGTAAAACCAATAGCTACGTCGCTATAACGATCAGAATCTAAAACAATGAAACAAAAACGGTAGGTAACATATTTTTACAAAACCCATTAAAATCCATTAAAATTTCTGAAAGGTCTTAAATCAAGTATAACAGCCGTATTTTACCGAACATTTTCAAGTCTTTGGGTAAGAGAAGATACTGATTAATAAAAAAAAAAAATGTATTGAGAAAACGGCGTTTTAAGTATATTATATAGTACGTTTATTACAAGTAATAAGCTCCAATTTTGACATACTATAATTTAGTAGGATTATTATACATTTTTTATTATACCTTACACAGATATTCAAAAATATTTTACTGTTTAAGTCATGCCTATGCATGCAGATAATCACCACATATCAGGCAAGCCGTGCGCAGCTGGAATGTAGTAGGTTAAAATATTAAAATAACTTATTTTTAAAATGTAAGACCACACAGAATTTTCGATCAAGTTTAAAACTACGTCTCCGAGTGATACTACATTTTCCTAAATTGTTAAGCCAATTATACCAGTAATGATTTTCAACGAGAGCTATAATCTGTAGTTTATTTTGAAAATCCTGTGAAATTTATAATAACCAATCGAGAGATCTAACTCACGACCCGCAGAATTGTTATGGTGTAGAATAATATAATTTAGCTGTGAAATTCAAAAAACCGCAGCCTCCCACCAGTCAATGAATAACATAATTTGTAATTATTGTGAGAGAATAAAATGTACAGCACATGTTTTTAATAAAATTGATTCTTGTATTATACTATATACGTAAAAATATAAATATTTTTGACATGAAAATCGTATTCTTTATACTTCAAACCTATCATATGCGAACACGAAAAGGGGAACGGGTCGCAACTGTCATTCAGGAAAAATGTTATTGAAACAATGTCCAATGCAATTTGTTTTAAACGGGTAAAAAATGTTTGAAAGTAAATAGTTTTGCTTCAAAAAAAATTTTAATGACAAAACGTTTGAAACAAAACAAACGATTACTCGCAGTTTGAATTTCAAACAATTTTATAAAATATATTATGCCATCAAATTATAATGTGAGTATAATACTAATGAGATTTGATAAAAATCTACTGTTTAGTTATGGTTGTAAGATTTGTAACTTATGTTTCATTTAAAGTCATTACTAATCTGGTATCATTTACAATATTAATATTTAGTGTATATATTGTATGTAAATCTAAATTAGGATTACCAGTTAGCACTGCTAGAACATTTACAGCATGGAATCGAGGGAATTCATATATAGTTCCATTATTAGTATTATGCATATAATCAATACATATTAGAAAAAAAAAACTGACTAGTATGAACAACAATAAATAATAATGAATAAACACTTAAACACCTAAATTAAAAATACAAAAATCGACCTAAAACTACAGTCCTAATAGTAGTCATAGGTTTGTTTTCATTTTATTAGTCATATATTTATCATAACCAAATAACTTTAGTCCTCAACGCGGACAACAAATACATAAAATGTATAATATACATTTATGTAAAATTTTGTTTTTCGATATTAAATAGAGACCTGTTATAACACTAAAAAACCAACACATTTTTAAAATTGAGTATCATGTTTTGATGGGAGTATTTGTTGTTAAAGTATGGTATATTATAAAATACAAAACAACCACAACCACACGGTAACAATGATACACCAGTTCATTTCGTAACACTTCGATGACTAATAATTTTCGTTATAAAAAAAACTTTTTATTAAAACACAATATTGCTTAATTATTTTGTTACGTTTAATTTTCATATGGCCACTTCATAAAACAACCTATTACCCAATTTATTTTTCAAACAACAATTTTTCTATACAGAACCAATAATAGTTGAAAAATAATTTTAATCCTTTAAAACTAGATGTAACATAGACGTATTTTAAACAAGTATTTAAATTGTATATTATAAAAACATACTTTTTACTCAATGGTAAATACATTTAGTACCTATATTAACTTTTAGATTTTTAATTTAAAACTAACAATATTACATAACTAGAACTATTATGACGTTTGAAAATTATCCAATCCAATAATGTGTACATATTTCAATTAGCTTGAATCTATTTTGAAAGAGTTATTGCCAACAAAAAGAATAATTAAGAGTAATTATAAGTGTTAAAGAATGTGTAAATGTTTGAGTCCAAAATATAACAACTACATGATTCATTCAACAATCTAAATTTATAAATATTGTTTACCACATATGGGTTAACATATTTCTTAGATCGTACTGAAGTTTCAAAAATATAAACTGAAAGTAATAAGTTTTGCTGAACAATAACTGCAAAAATCTATAAATTCCAAAACCTATAAGGCTATGTAAATCATTAAAAAAATTTTGAAATATACGAATGTGAAAACAATTCAAGTCAAACGAAGCAATTTTTAAAATTTTTACTTTTTTGTTTTTAGACCACAACTCAAAAAATATTAAAATTTTCAACCAAAGTACCATTCAGAGCCAAAAATCTATCATATTATGAGGTGCACCGTGAAAATATCAAAGCATTTCTATTACGAGTACATACAATAAAAATATTATTGTAAAATCAATACAATCATCATTGCTCGGAATCCAAAAAGTACAGAAGTAAATTAAAATAAATAATTATAATAACGCGTTAAATTAGCCAGGTTTTTTTGCACTTTAATAAGCACCAGTTGGTAAACTCAATAAACATACGAGCACAATTTACAAGTTTTAGTTCTAAAATCAAAATTTTTTTTTTTTTTTTTTAAACCCGAATAAATCAAATTTTCTTATAATTAACATCTAACAATTGAAGTTAAAATTTATTTTTAAATTGTTGCAAAAAAATACTTTTATAAATGTAAAAATAAAAATGTTGAATATACATATGAATTTTATTTATAATAAATAATTTATAATTAAAATGTATTTATAATACATAAAATTTATTTTTATTTTTACTTTTTGTATTATTTATCTCGAAAATAGTTATACAAACAATGTTCAAACGACGTATGACTTACAGTAATATACAAAAAGTTGAGAACATTCTAAGCCTTTTAAGAAACAATTTAATGTTACAATAATTTTTGAACAATACTTATTTAAATAAATTTATTTCAGAACATAAATTTTACTTATTATACCTAGTAAAATAATGAAACAATTATTAGTTGGAATATTAATTTCGCTAATTTATTAAATATTTAAAACATACTTAGTAATCGTGCCCCTGTAAACAACGAGAATGCAATACATTATACAGCACGGTAGAAGAAATAGTGAAAGGAGAAATAGTAAATTTTTCAAAAATTTCTTACTATAATTTCATACTATAATTATAGTAGGCTATTTTATAAAATTACACTTTCAATTAGTTTATGGCGAGCTAAATTAATTTACAATTATAAATTATATGGACGACTTATAGATATTGTATGTAAAAAAAAAACCCAAATCTATAAAATAATTTGCTTTTTATTGGAAAACATGTACATATTTGCTAATAAAAACTAAATCACTTTATAGATTTGGGATTTTTATTTTTACATCATATAATTACTATTATCAAAATGAAACTTAAAGTACAAATGATTTTAACAATCTAAAAAAGTTGAATACAATTAAAATTGAAATATTGAATACCTAAAAATATTAATACTTAATATTTAACTATTAGTAAGTTAAATCTACCTTTTAAAGTAAATACCTAAATAAATAGTAATACATATTATTTTATATACATATTCGTATTAATTTAATCCATAACAATGTTCAGATTTTGAAGAAAATTATAAAGCACCTCAAATACACCTATAATTACTTAACTTTAATAAACAATTGTGAATTTCATTAAAACTTTAACTACCTTTCAATATTAAACATACGTACCTACTGCAGGCGTTTCGTGTACAGTTTTATAAATATACGAACATAACTTTCTCAATTCACTTATACGTTTACATAACAAATAACCTATAACCTCACTATAATATACAACAAAGAAACTTATAACAATAACATTAAATATTTTGAATTCCTATTTGTTTTTTTCATACGTAAAAATTAGAACGTACCTACACTACAAAATTAAACTTAACATAGCAAAAAATCCTATAATAATAGTTTACCTGTAAAATATAAAATAAAAAAGTTAGAACAAAAAATTAATTATTAATCTAAACACTAATACATATTTGTAGATACTTCATGGATTTACCTACATTTTTCAATAAGAAGTTAAATAATTTTCTTTGTTTTATAATAGTTTCTCCATTTTTTTTTCATTTTTTTTTTAATTAAATTCACATTTTGAGAGTAGACTTTATCCAGAGTATTTTAATTACCAGCCCTTTTTTCTAAAGAAAAATACTGTAACAAAAATTTTTTTCTAAAATAAAAATAATAAACGTTTAACATGTTAATCAATCTTAAATGCATAAAATTCCTATTCAAATCTAAAAACAAAATAAATAAACTTAAACAAATTATTGTTTGTGAATTATAGCTCCCCTTTATTATGTAATGACAAATATTACAATTAATATAGTAATTTATTCATTTAAGACACCAGAAACGGTAAATCATTTGGAAAAAAAGGTCAAATAAAAAAACAAAATCTTAAACTTATTAGTATAATAATTAATAGGAAATAGAAAAATATTATTTCGACACGAAAATGAATTTCTTGTAAATAATTTAATACACTCTAGTCTCTTGCATTAAAATATCTATCTTAGTTTACTTTATCACGCGTTTATTTTAAATTTTTGTAACTAGTATACTAAACACTACTACCAATTTAACACCTGTATTTGAACACCTACACAGTCTGAACACTCTCTGGTTCGGAAAATTTTAAACATGTGTATGAATAACTTATTTTTGTTCTGTACTTCAGTATAGTTTAAAAGATATTTCACAAAATAATAAAAAAATTACCATGCTATATAATCAACAAAAAAATCCATACTAATTTTTTTCAATCATTTTTTTAACAAAAAACATTCTAACTTGTTGTAGGTATAGTGTCAATTTTACACAGCAGTATAAATATAGTACATATATATGGTCAGATGATATGGTCATAATATGTCCAAACAAACTACTGTAAATATCGAAGTAAATGGTTGTAAACCAATAAAAAATAAATAGAACAATACTTATACAATTATTCTACTGTCTATACCACTGCACAGATGTCACAAGCAACTGTGAAAATATTAAATTTTAATAAATTTAAGGATAAATTTGTAGTTTGCCAGTATTTGAATGACATGCAAACACTGCTGACCAACGGCTATCAATTATCCAATATTGTGTTCACTTACAAACATTCGACTGATTGACGTGATACGCAGCACGCGTTATACAGAACACAGTGTGTACATGTGTACAAAACCAAACGGACACAATATGTGAACAAACGAAATAATGCATTATACTATACACGTTCGCCACAATACTACAAAAAAAATAGTTTGCACTGTCGATTGTATACGGGTCCGGTCTTAGGAGTAGGGCCGTCAGTGGTAAAAAAATTAATCATTGTTTTTTTAATCGTTTAACCGAATTTTGACGGTACTTTGAAAAATTAGTAAAAAAAATACTCATAATTTAACTGATCTTTTTTTGAAGATTTTGAACTAAAATCTATGAACCTTTCGCGTGTGTTCATAATCACTGTGAAACATACACGACGCATATTATAACATTTGAATAATCGTCTAATGTCCATGATGCTAGGATAAAATTAACACGAAACGACGCTTTTCATTTCAATGAAGAGGATTAAAAACTTATAGTTGTATATTTTAACGACAACTAACTAGTTGTGACTCGCGTGCGTTAATTTTTGTGCAATGTTGATGTGTTGTGACACTGGTTGTGAAACGCGCCTTAAGGGGAACATAGCGTAGGAAAAAACGTTTTTAAATGAGAATTTTATACCATTGGCTTATACTGGCGCGTTTGGATCGATTCGAACAACAAATGCGGGTATCCCGTCAAAATGTTTGGGGGTTTTCACAGAAACTCGATGATCTACCGGAAAAAAATGAGCCCCAGCTCGCTGCGCGGATCATCAAATTCATGAATATGAATATGATTCTGCGTTATCGGAAGGTCGACGATCAGACGTATAATACTAATGGAGTAGAACTTTTGCTGACGAACTAATAATCTACACGTCTTACCAAGAGCGAAAATACTCCGCTACAAAATTCGTACAAATAACACTCGTATATACAGGACGTGGAAAAAAAACAAATAATAATTTATTATGAATTCGTTACCTGCGTTGGACGCGAGATTGCGGGCGACCGACGGCTGACGCGGGTACAACATAAACGATTCGGCGGAGGGTGCGGCGAAACCCTCGTGTAGGGCACGACTACGGGGGTTTTTTTTATTTTACAAAATTGTGACCGTCGTCGCCACGAGAACTATAGACGCGACATGATTTGAAAACTGATTTGAAAAAAATTACGGACTCGTTTACGGTTCTCCGGTATCGAGACACACGGGTATCGAGTAGGTACGTGGACGAGCGTTAACTGAAAGAAAACCGCTCGGTAAAAATAGGTATACTCCGTGGTCAGGTCGACTGATCATCAAACAGCGCAGTGCGTTCTACTTTCTTTCGGCGGACGAACCAAAGTATAATATTATCTGGACGACGACGACAACAACATCGTCGGCGAGGTGCGGGGCGGCGGCGATGGTTCGAAATGCGCCTCGGTAATAATTTAATACCTCGTATATTATTATACAGAGGTATGCGGAGCGACGGACGCACTCGAAAACAACGAATATTATACGTAATATTATATTACATTACACGGACACATATTTGCCTTCACGCCACTAAATGAGTGGCAGTGTGTGTGTGCGCGCTTACAATAACACTATACACGACGAATTTTTACGACTCTCACGGACCGGCTTATAAGTTACGGGCTGGTCGTTAAAAGACCGAATGTGTTTGATCAACGCTAACTTTAAGAAATCGCCACGAATCCGACGGGACTGCGATGTCAACTATATCGTTAATATTATTGTGGGCACAACTCCTCGGCACGTCGGTCGACTGGAGTGCAGAGAGAGGTTATTACGCGTAAAATTATAAAATTATTTCACCACGAATGCCCGGGCCGTACGTATTATACATACGTACGTGCCGCACGGAAGGACCCGTTGTTTCTCGAAAACGATACGAAAAAGGAAACCGGTTTTCTGTATCCAAAGAGATCCACTACGACGAGCATAATAATAATAATATAATACAGTTCCGTTGAGACCGAATTAAAATATTACGATGTTACTACACGGTAGGCACAAAAAAATTGTTACAAATATACAACATTCCGGGGCGTAATAATTACTATATATATATATATACTACATATTGTGAACGGGATAAATATGCCTGGATGATAAAATAGAGATAATGCGCGGTACGAGATAATATGTTTTCAGATCGTGTTTTATTTTCTATGTCAACTACTTTTCGTATAAAAAGAATGCTCCGATTTTCAGTAGGTGTAATGAAATGAAAGTCTATGAACTTCGGTGGGACTTGGGTCGAAGCTTTTTTTTAAATTTTGTTCACTTTTATCCCAAAAACCAAAAAAAAAATGTTTCGGCTATAAATCTGAAATGTTCAGGTTTGTAATGACGTTTTCGGGTAGAAAGAGTGCTCCAATCGTTACGTTGAATACCGCGTAAATGTTGGAATTAAATTGTATTCTATTTGAAGCGTTTTTTAATATTTTGATTATTTTCTGAGTTATGCGCCGAAAACTACGAAAATGGCGAAATCCGGCGTCAAACCTATCGATTTAGTCTTTTGGCCGTAACGTCCAAAAAATAACGATCGGAACAAGCTGAAAGTTTTACATAATATTCAAACAGGTAAGGTACAAGTTTGATAAAAGTTTCAAGTGATTTCGAAAATGTTTGAGCTAAGTATAGAAACCGTCGAAAAGTTTACCAAGACCAAGTATATGTTACGAGACAACTGAACCCGCTCAGAATCGTTTTTTCGAAGGCAACGATTTATTATTGTTTTCAGATGTTAAACAATACGTTTGAACCACAACTTCCAAACCAGTGACCCACCCAAAGCGAAGTCCGTCAAACTATACCGACGCGACCTAGAGTGATTCCGGCTTTTTTAGACATGTTTTCAAAATTGAATGATTAAATTATGGCGGGTGAAGGGTATAGCTGACACCCGTATATTATCTTCGTAATAATGTTATAATACCGTTGCCGCCATTTTATAAGACTGTTTCCTACATTCACGTAGTAATTATAACAACGGTCAAATACAATAAGTACGCGCCAACAGAGAATATGACTAACCGACAAAAGTCAGTTTTATATACTGGAACAGACAAAAAAAGACTCAAATTCATTAAAAAAAAAAACCTATATATCCACTTAACCGCTATTCTCGCTCTAAAATGGGTTAATAAAAAACAACTAGTTCATAATATCATTCATAAATAATCACTGATAGCCACCAATACAGATCTAAATAAACATTTTTGTTTTTTATGAATCCCGCAGCAAACTCGGACTGTAACCAAAAATCACTTATCCTACCTTACATTTTTCTACAACAATGTATATTAAACACAACATTATAACTTTCCATAAATAATAAATATAACTATATAAAAAAGTAAACTGCAGTTTAACGATACTGTAATAATTGTAATACTATGATAACCGATGGGTGACGACCGGTGGTGGGCAGCTGCAGTAAAACGATCTGCGCATTTGTTGACTCCGAAGTATCATGTCATCCGCACTCCAAAATAGGAATCGCGCCATTGAACGCATTTCGACATTTTATGGGTAAACACGATAACATGTTATACTATATCATAAAAGATAATATGAACATGGACGACGTAAACACATTTTTGTTTTCCATACAAGTTTCCGTAACACAATCCTTGACCAACGCTAACTAGACATAGTTTAGTGGGCTACGCGTGTAAATGCAAGCGAATAGGTGTGTACCTAAGTTATGTGGGCTAACAGTAAGGACATATCATACGATCGCCTACAACATTACTATACCACGCATCTTTCCGTATGGCATAGACCTTGAATAAACCTTGACGACGACAAAAAGTTTAACTGGATAAGACGTGTCCAAAAGTAATAATATACAATGAACAGTAAGCACGTATACAACCACGAGAGGTTAAATAATATTCTCGTTACAAATGTACAACAATAATAGGTATAAACGGCCAAAACAGAGTTTTGAACAATCTAATATCTACTGTTAATGAATTTTATGAAATAACAGTAAAAACCGATCCGTTGGTCAATTATTTTTTTTTTTTAGTTGCAAAAATACATATAACGATTTCAACGACACGAAATTTGCTCAAGTTGGTAAAAACAGAATACTATGATACGAACCGAAAGTCGAAACTAGAAAAATATATAGGTCATGGTATTACAGTATCTGTAAGATATTGCACGTTGTGTAAAATTATACTGCGTGGGAAATTACGATACACTATATAATTATTATTTGTCTTAATTATATTTTATACCCACGAAATGTATACATTTATGAGGAACACAACATTATGAAATGTAATACTAATTTGTAATTAAACATGGCTATAGACGTACTATAGAATAATCCATTTGTTTAAAATATTTAATTAGACCGCAATAACGGAAAATAATTATGTATTCCAGTGTTTTTTGCGTTTACAAATTATGAAAAGATAAAAGAGTTTAATATATTTTAATGATTTGGAATATAAGTTATTGGTTTAGATAGAAATACAACAATTTCGGAATTTTGAAACCATAAAACAAAAATTCAATGTTTTTATAAAACAAAAATAAAACCAATGAACTTTCAAAATTTTCTAATTCGAAATCCAACAAATAATTTTAATAATCTACAAACCATACGCCATAAATAATGTTTCAAGTCATTTGATAGGGTAAATCAACATTTTATATTATATTTTCTAGCAATAAAAATCATTTACTACAAAAATAACGATTCTGAACGAGAGTTTAGGTTTTATTATATCTCCGTTCAGTTACCAATCAAAATGGAGCGACTCTACTAGATATACAGTAAAATCTAAATAATTTTGTTCGCAGAAAAACAAACAAAAAAAAAACTTAACGGTAAAACGTGTACATCTTTTACAACGATTAGAATCCATGAACAGTTCACCATAACAGCATAGATTGCTTCTAGCGATTATTATACAAAAGTCGTTATTTAAAATCTAATTACTTCGTTTGTTATTGGTACCTATAATGTCCCTGCGGGTCATTTAATATACTATACGTGAAATTTTATACTTAGATGTATTTAATTTACAATATTTTAAAACATGGGTGATTAAAATCAAATTAAAAATAAGTAGAATTATTAAACAGTAAATACTCACTAATTATTTAGTTAACTGTTGAACAAATCACCCACACAAGTGGGTACATCGTTAGTATCGGTTTACTCATTATATAAACACGTCTACGTTAAAATACCCGTATAGAACGTCACGGAATTTAATTATTATCATTATCAATGTGGTTGGTGGTTTGTAAAAATATGCGAGTATAATTTTTATTGATACCGAAGACCAAACCTCTTATATATAGGCATAACACTTTATAACAAGCAATAACTAATATTATAATGACCCGAGGCTGTGAGAAGACATGCACACAAAATATGTGTAAAGCCAATGACCCAAACGCGTTTTGTTATTATACGTCGACAGTGGTCGCCGGAGATTCAAACACACACGTAAATAATTGGCGTATATTATCTCGCCAGCATGATTATAAGGCGTCACATACGATCGACAAAAGGACGATGGAATAATAATTTATAATAATAATGAACGTCATACACGCGTGCGGTAAATGTAACACATACTATAGCGGCTGAAGCCTGGACTCGATGGCTGCAGTGTTTTATTGTTTGTTTTATTGTTCGCTCAAGGATTTCCAGGGCCCAACAGTTAATGTTCAACACTTCTTTGCTGCGGGTATTATGGGCGTACGAAAAGAAAGAAGTTTTTAATCCACCGGCTCTGATATGGTTCACGACACGAGTAAAATGCGCATTTTCGTCTATGCTCAATACACTGTAATTTCTTCGTCGGGCGCTTACAGTTTGCACGCAAAGTCCCCGCAGTATACGCTTAGAGCGAGGAACTTCAAGCGTTGTACTATACGTTAAGCACTGACAAATCGGGTAAAATTTAACCACGATTATCAGATTTGTAGGAAAAATCCGTTCGATTCACATACAGGTCTAGACGTTTTCAATCGCGTTCAATCTAACTCCTCGACTTATAAACAACCATAATCCGTAATAACTAACGTGCAGATAATACGTTCTTCCGAATCGACGTAGGTACGAAAAGTTACAGGAATTCGTTTGAATGGAATTAACGAATGAAATAAGACGGAAAAGGCGATTGGCAAAACGATTACGGATGAGCAACAACGTCCGACGAAAAAAAACGGTAGACTTGCAAAATCAGCTCTATACACAGCAAACGTAGCAAATTTGTCGACGGGTCGCGGGAAAATCTGCGTAAGCGGCCAATGCTACAAGATGTTTGGAATATATTTTATCTTCTAAACTGCGGCGTTGTAAAGAATATTTTTAAATAGTGGGTACTTTTAAAAGTATCTGAACTGCTATAAGTACTCAAATACTTTATTATTCAAAATATTGGAAATACTATTCACAATACATTAAGAAAGTATTTGAAATACCCTCTATAAGAAAACAAAAATCAATAAAATTAAAAATGATCCGACAAATTCGACGATTGTTGTTCCACCACACATTAGTTTTCCGAATTCATATCGCATCTGCAATAGATCGATCGTGTTAACGTTGGAAATAAAAACCGTTTAAAAAATTGTTATGTGATATACACGACGGAGAAACGAAATCGACGATACCGATCTCCCCTTAAATTGTTCTAATATAAATTCTTTTTTACAGAATTTTTAAAACATTAAAAAAACTGTTTGTCGACACTTGAAAGTATTCGATTTGTATTTATTTATTTTGGATTTAAAAAATTAAAAAAAAAAAAAAAGGGTATAGAATACTGTTTAGAAAAATGATAGAAACGAAAAAGACGTATTGGAATAAGTACTTTTACACAAGTACTTTACAGGCGCAATGAGGGGACGATCGTAGCGGCTGAGACTTCCCAAAACACGCGTGTAGCCCTCTGAAATAACATGTTTTGTGAAATGCCCATGCGTCGAAGAATGCAAGCCCTATAAACACAACAATATTGTTGTTTGGCCCGCAATTGTTTAGACGATTGTTTCAGTCAAGTTTAAGACTCACTCGCCGCACCCTTCCCTATACCAAAGAAGAACTCACTCACTGCACCTGCAAACTCGGCTCACCTTATCCTCCCATATGGGATCTTCGCAGCCGGCCGACGAGCCGGACGAGCCCCGCCGGCCGCTCGGGTCCCACGAGTTTCTGCGCAGCGAGTCCAACGAATCGGTGGAGAACCGCCGCCAGGACGAGGACGAGGACGGATGCACGCCCGCCGCCGACGAGTCCTTGCGACCGCCGCCGGCGCCCGACGACTCGCGGCGCAGCGCCACGCCGGCGGGCGGCACCGACGGCGGCGACAGCGAATCGCGACGGGCCGAGCTGCTGTTGTTGTTGACGGAATCGCGGCGCAACGAGGACGCGGACGAGTCGCGGCGCAACGAGGACGGGAACGAGGACGGATGGTGGCACAGGGTGTCGCGGCCCGGCGAGCCCAGCACGATGGAATCGCGGCGGCGCATGCTGGCCGACGGTATGGAAGCGGGCACGGATTCGCGTCGGGGCACCGCGACACCCTGATGGTTGTGCACGGTGTGCAGATGCTCGGACTTGCGACGGCCGTCGCCGTGTACGTCGCAGTCGGCCGTGACGGCGAAATGCACTTTTTCCACGGACCCTCTTTTGGTTTTGGCGGGCTCGCCGCCGTCCGAGATTTTCGCGTCTTCGAACAGGGCCTCGAGCCTCTTCAGCGCCGCCGCGGTGGCCGTCATGTTTTGCGCGACAATACTAATATAATATACCGTTAATGTTTTCAAATCGATACGACGGTACTTGTAACAAGAACCACGCGTGGGCTCCGCCTCGCAGCTGCCGAACGAAAGAAGAGAGTTACAAGCTCGCCGCACCAAGTCACACGCGCCCGTACCGGTCACGCGAACGCTATTGAAGGTTCCGCGCCATGACCGGTCGCCGTCATCGTGTTGTAGGCACACTACCGCGGTCATAGTCGGGCGTAGTCGCTTCGTCGGCGGCCCCACCAACCGACCGAACGAACGACGACCATAACGGGCTCTCGTCGTGGCCGCGCACAGCTGCAGCTCCGGGTGATCGCGTCGCGTGACGCATCGATGGAATTATACGCGGATTATCCCGAATTCGTCGCACTCGGGACGGACGGATAAGGCGGCCGATGTTCTTCGCGCGAAATTCTACGCAAGCGGGTACACGACCGATCGTCAGCTTCCGGGTACGTCCGCAGAGATACTCCGGTAAGTAAAGTAGAGACCGTAATAAATATACATAAACTCTTTCGTCGCCCTTTTAACGACTCCTCGGTAAACTACTCGATGGTAAAATCCACTGCCCTTCTCTTCCGCAACACATTAATTTCCGAGTACCCTACGCGTAGCACTCGTAAAATTTGGATCCCTTTCAAATTCCTCCTTGTCCCGTTAACCATCGTTCCAGGCGTACGAGTCTTGCCAACGAGGTCCCCCATTTCTCTTGATGATTTTAAATTATTTTTTTCTTTCGATGCGGCAAATAGTATAATGTTATTGTTTTATATTCTCGTGTGTCCCACGTGTACTCGTTCAACTGTATACCTATGTACGCGTTTTAGTTTTTACACCATTGTAATTTTGGGCGCGTTTTTAATAAATAACCGTGACACGGAGCTTGTGACGATTTTTATTTGATGCGATAACTTTTAAGACACGATGTAGAAAATACTAGTATTATATAAAGAAAATACTAGCGTTTAAGAGACTCTATTTATTTTTTTTCAACCGTAGTAACGAAAATTTCGTATAAAATAACAACAATACAAGTCACAACACCAAATAAAAACGAGTACACGAGTAAAATCATGCGTAAGTCGCGAGTTTTAACGACAAACGGATTATGTGTTTAAAACCAAAAACTACTCGCGTGGATTCCAGCTTCGGGACTGGCCGGGCTCGATGAATCATTCTATGGTTCAGATAGAAAATTGTGTTTTACATAGCAAATTTAATTTTCAAATCTTAAATTTGTGTGTAAGGAATGTTTTTTCAAAAAAAAATCACAAGTACGACAATTTTCCAACTTCAAACGACTAAAAAACAAAACTGTGACAATGGATTTTCAAAATTTTGTAGTAACATATAAATTTATATGTTGGAAACCTTGTGTTGAGTTTTCAAAATTTTTTCTTGAAAATTAAATTTTTATCGAACATTAATAACAAAAAAATTTTAAAGTTTTATACCTACTCGAGTCAAAAATTTTTGAAATCTCTTGAAATTTGTAGCAGAATTGTATTTTACTTAATTCAATGTTGTGCAAAAGTGTCAGTTCATTCATCGATTATTATTTTGGAAGTTATGACCTAAAAACTTAATTGATTATGACAAAAACACGTTTGCAGTTATTTGTAATGTTTTTTCATTGATTTTTGCTCAGTTTTTTAATGTAACTTTTTCAATTTTGTTATGTTTAAATCTAAGACCTATCAAAATACCATGCGAAGAAGTAGAGCTACCAGAAACCGGGACTGAGTGTAATGATTGAAGCATTATTAAAGAAGTTATCGTGATTTCATAGTGGTAAAATATAAAAAAATAAAACACACATCATTAATACATTCTTTGCTACACTCAGAATCTAAAATAATATTATACTTTTAACGAATAAAAGAAAATATTTCAAAACTAATGAACTCCTCTAAGATCACTGAGAGGAGTCGTCAATATTCAAGAGTTATATTATGTATACAAAAATAGTTAGAAAATAATCATTTTAATATCTACAGGGACCATGGTGTTTGACACACCACACCACTCCATGATAATCGCCAACAAATAATAAATAATTACATCTTCAACACAAATCGCGCGATGGAAACAATTAGTTTTAAATTTAACAATTAATACAGATTAGAATCATAGAGCCATAGCTCTTTTGTTTCTTATTTTTAAAAGAATATAGGTAGTGTTAAATGAATAGATATTTTTACATATTTGTGTTTAAGTTAGTAACTTTGTTGTAGAACTTAGGCAGAGCTAGTGATATTTATCAACTGTTTTTTGAACGACAACAATTTCGCACTAGTAAACAAGCCTCACCTTAATCAGTGGGTGGACCTCGCCCAAAAAAAATTATTAGTAGGTAACTAATATAAATAAATTAACCTTGGCTATATAGTATATACGCCTATTCAACAATTAAATACCACCTATTGATCTTTTTAAATTAAGAATCTGTTTTAACAAAATGTATTTATTTTGTTTTGTTTTATAATAATGTAATGTTCTTGAGTAGTTTGTAAACAAAAACTAAATCCTTGTCCGTTAATTCGTTTATAATTTTATCAAACAAATTAATTCATTTGTTGGTTGGTCATTATAATAATTTTAGATAGGTACATAAATTATATATTGTCTATAACACTTTTAAGAATTTATTTTTAAATTTTTCAAAAATATAGTTTTAAGTTTACCAATTGCTTGGTTCAGACACTTCAATATTTACTTCTAACAAAAGTTATATAAAATTAAAACATTGTTTCTTATGGGTCTTTCTTACTGGTAAGACATTTTATTTTATTTTTGATTTACAGAAAAAACCTATCCATAAAATGTGCATATTTTATAACAAATAACCATACAATATCGTACAAATACTATCAATATTAAATACTATATACGAATATTTTTATAAGTTACACACATACCTATTAGTATTATATATTTTGCAAAATAACCCAAAACTAGAATTGAGATTTCAACATAAATCAATTGTTTACTTAATTACACCTATAATATAATAAAATTTCCTTATAAGTGTTTAGATAGCAGTCCAAAGATAATGAATACTTAAATGCACCTCAAAACCACAAAAGCAATATTTTTAAATCAGCATCAATAAACATTTAAACTGACAATTTAAACAATTTACAAAAATATTAAAACATTATAAAGTTCTGTAAAAGTATCAACAAAAGTAAAATCAACCTTAACATTTTCAGAGCACAAATAACAATCAACTTTTAGCCTCTGACTTTTTCTAGTACTTTCATCCTAACAATAATTTGGTTGATATAACCTATTATAAATATTTCTATATGGTTTAAAGGTAAATTTATTAAAAACTATTCATATTTTAAGAAATAAAAAAAACAGAATAAAATAAACTTGAAAAATTATAAATATCAAATTCTTACCTGTAGAATTTCTTTTGAATTATCATTGGCAGTTGTCCATTGTCCCTTACTGCCATTGACATTTATTTTAGTAGGAATCGGTGGTTTTGCAGAACTATTTTTCAAAAACGGGCTCGAGTCTGTAGAAATCATTCGGTCAGACAATTCTCTAGAAAACGAATTAATTACAACATGAATTATAAATTTTCATGATTAACTTAAATATTACGAACCCATTTTCATCCTGAAGCTTAGATTCTGTAGTACGCAACTGCTGTATAAGTTCAAGACGCTCTCTTTCTTGATCTTGTAACGCATCATGATATCTCTGTTTCTGGCGTTGATACTCTTTGAATAAATCACACTGACTATTTTGCATATCAAAACTACTATTAGATTGATTAACTGACAAAGATTGATACCGATCAGTTAGCGAATCTCTTCTAGACGATCTAGTCGTATTTGAAGTAGTGGTGGAATTTGATGATCTTCCAGGTTCCGGAGACGACAGTTCGGACATGTTTTTCCTATTTTCTTTAACAGGGGTTACAACTTCAGTAATAGACGGCAGCTCGCCATTGATACTGTTTGCAAAAACCTCACTTTCAAATAACTTATCTACAGAAGTAGTCATGGGTGTGTTGCTCTTAAGTCCTGTTAGATGAAAACTGGCAAATGACGATTTTACCAAATTTGATGGTACATTGGACATTCCAATCGATGATAAGAGGGATGAAGGTGACGTAACTTGATCGAGATTCGGTAGCAAAGAACGAGACATAATATCAGCAGCAGAGCGTGGTCTAGTAAATGGCATTGCAGAATGTGGAAACTGTTTTGGTTTTATAGGTGTAACGAGCATGTGTTCCGTCCATGACGTTTCCAGAGATGGCCTCTCCAACTGTTCCAGTTCAACGTTTAAAGTTTTTTGTTCGAAAGGCGCAATAAAAGTTTCGGAAGGAATGCTCTGAAGCCACGACATTAGACTAAGATCTGTATCTTTATAACCTTCTGACCCGTTAAATATGTGTGAAAAATTTAAAACATTAGGTCCAAAAGGCTGTTTACTTCCAACGGCTTTTGATTTACAAAAATTACAACACGATTCGTAAAGCATTCCTTTAATAATCAATTGGATGAGTCTGTCATTAGTCGAGTCAGGCATTACAGGTTTTTTGTCACATGGTAAAAATTTCATCACAAGAGGATAAACTTGTTTAAAGCACTGTACTCGCGCTGTACTAGGGTTCCAATCTTTATACCCTAAATTATCAGATAGTCTTGGTAATGTCAACATCAAACATAAATTAGAATATTCATCCTTAGTCGGACACACTTTTTCCAACTCGTTTAGAACTTTCACTACTTCTTCTACCGCAGTATCTACGCTTCCAACCACAGTCGCCTCCGATTTCATACAAATTAGCTCGGCATATTTATGTCTCAGGATACAGTACCTGAATTTATTGGCGGGAAACGTCGGTATCGCTTCCAGTGGTTGGATGAACTCGAGCACGTCATCCCATTGGCCGTCCAAGATGAGCTGACGAAGAAACAAGGTGTCGTCTGAATAACTTCCATTTATAACACCAGTTTCTCGTTCAACACTTAATTGAGAAATGTGAAGTTCGCGATTGTACAAAAACTCTAGAGTTAATCGAATAATATCTTCTTCACGCACAGAAATCTTTGCTGTTGGCATCACGTAACATTACACACAAGCTGAAAATAATATTAAGACACATTAATTTACTAACAAAAAAAAATATTAATTCACTGCACATCGAGAGCGCACAGGTTAAGGTAAAGGAAACAAGCAACACTGCCAGATATTTATACAAAAATAGTAAAGGAGCGCCCTCACGACACTCCTTTCCTGTAGGTTTATTTTTATACACCGACAAAATATATACCCTTGCTATAATTATTGTCAAGCTTTATGAAGAAACGCATAGATAGTTAAAATGGCATTAAATAAACAAACGCAAAGACATCATATATATTAGACTAGTAAATGTCTATAAATAAATTTTAAACACCTATAAACAAAACCAAATAAAACCAATAACATTGTTTGTCCTAATAATTTTTAACTTAAATTTAGCTATAAAATCTAAACACGCAAAACGCTATGTAACAAAACAAAACAACACACAAAACTGAGTTGAATCTTTTAAAAACATACTACAAGGAGAAAACCAAACGAAAAACTGCGCATGGTTGTTTATCTTAGCTATGCTTTTAAGACATTGAAAAATATTAAGCAGGTCGTCTCACAAGACTTTTATTGTACCTAAAGTAATTCAAAAAGACACATGACAATGTTTCTCTACACAATAACGGATTGTTACACGGTAACTGTATACATAGTTTATAACGGAATGTAGTGGAATTTAGCTTACATAGTGTAGATAAACAGAACAAAAAGCTTTTAAACAAATTGAAAAGCCCAAAGACCCCCCTATTCCAATACACATATTATCTGTTTATAAATCAGTTATAGTATTAGTATTATTACATGTTTAATATCCAATCCACTTAAGCAATACCACACAACAAATGAATGTAATTAAATACAAATATAATTTTATTTTTAAGAACTTTTAAATAGATATCTAACACGTCTTCCGAAATAATTTACGCCTAGAATTTAATACGATCGTCATGAATCTAACATGAATACAAGTTATACATATGTATCAAGATATTTAATTTGATGGATTGCTTACAAAAATTACAATTTCGAGCAAGTTCAATGAGACAAATACTCAACAAGATGTACATTTTTAAGTTATTTATATATTTGGCATACATTTTTTTGAAACTTTTATGACATTTGAAACTTATCTATAATGCAAAAATTGCAATTGGTTTGGCTAATTTTTGGAGAAATTATTGCGAACAAAAAGAACGAAATAATCATCACACAATAAAATATAAATGTGGAAAAAAAATTTTAACTGACAGTCATAATTTTTAATGGCAAATATAGAAGATTTAATGTTTTGAAGTTTGTATAAAAGTTTTTATTTCACATGGCTATCAAAACCTACATACCTGTTGGAAGAAATTGGAAGAATTATTGTCAACAAAAAAAAAAAAAACAAAAAAAACGAGAAATATGGATAAAAAAAATGTTTACCCAATTGCCATAACAAATGAGAAAATCACGATCAATTTGAATAATTTGTGGAGAAGAACAAAAAAACATAATGATAACAGTATAAAACGCGTGAAAACCAAATCGTTTTCGAATTTTTTCAACCAAACATTAGTATGTTGTTTAAATTGTAGTAATGTTTTAAGATTTTAAACTAAAAATTAAAATTTTGATAAACCAATAACTACGAAAATCTACAAATTTAAAGATTGTAAACTCTGTAAATCAGTTAAAAAGTTGTCTAATTGGGTTTCAATTGAACACTCCAGAGCTATTAACTTATCTTAAGGTTTGTAAAAGTTATCTGGAGCAATTTCGAAACCTTTGACTTTTTGTTCTTATACGCTCTAATAAAAAAAATAACAAAAATTTCAAACCAAAATACCATCTACAACCTATCATATGAGGTACTTCATGAGAAGATTTAAAAAAATATTACATAATATATGTAAAAATGTATAGTATAATAGATTGTATTAAAATTTTACGACTCTAGCTTGAAATTAAAATTAGTTTTAGTCCCGGTTTTAGTTTAGAAAAACCTACAAATTTCAAAATTTGAAAGTTCTGTAAAATTTTCGAGAATTTGGTTCCGATCTCACATAAAAACGCACTTAGCCGTTCTTAAGTCATTTGAAGCAATTTCGAGTTTTTGGTTTTGATACAAAACCAAAAAAAATATTAAAATTTCAAAAAAAATCTTCAACCATAGAACCATTTAGGGCCTTAGACCAATCTTGTTTAAAGAACATCTACTAGTACCCTAAGAAGTTTTATCAGAAAATAAAATATCATTGTAAAAAAAATACATACGCCAGTAGTCAGTATCTAAAATAATAAATAATCATAAAATATATCTTCCAACAAATTTATATAATTTCCATAAATAGTTTAAAAAAATAATCTCTTTTCAACAAATTGTTTTGACTTTAAACTCCCTCAGAATTTGGACTCAAGCTGTGTTAATGACAAAAAGATAAAAATATAAAATTCTAAGTACTTAATAATTTAGATATCTATACAACAAATAGTAGGTATCTAGAAAAGTAATGTTCACACAAATCACCTTTTTCTAATACATCTTGTAGTTGATCTACCCCTAAATATCATAAAGGCAGGTAAACAAATCTTAACTTAGTTAATAAATTTAAATTTTAAATAATCGAATTTTTATTTTTACATGTACCTACTTGATCAAATATTTCTTAATCTGAATCTCTATAAACTCCTAAAAAGTCACAGACATTAAGTAAGTACCTATTGTGATACAAGAAATTATTAAAGATTTTTAGATAACTGGTATGAGACAAATACAGGACAAATTTAACTTAGATAGTTAATACACTTTATAGCAATAATTATACTTATACATAATAATAAATATAATATTTATAAATTGTGTGCATGCAATAAATTATAAATTTTCAGCTTAAGTAATTAGAATTAAACACATAAAGTCTCAGTAAAATTAGGACATATTCAAGCATCGCTACTGTAATTTTCTCTTCTTTCTCAGGCTGTGATCCCAATCTTTTCATACTACAATTAATCACACATTGTAAACTATAAACATTTTAAAACACAGCTATCAGCTAGTCAAAATTAATAAATAACTACTAGAAATACACAATTTCCTAAGTGTCTAACACAGCAAAACTGTTTTAAATAGTATCTATTTTTATTTTGAAATAGTCCTAATAGTATGATTCAAATTTGTTTTAATATTTCTATAGTTACCTACCTAGAAAAAATAACAATTTAAATTATTATCAAATTGTTATGTACTTAGGTAGGTAAAAAATAAACACTTTTTTCATCAACACAAAAAAAAAGTTTTCATAAGTGCCAAAATATATTTTTTCAAATAGTAGGTATATTCTAAAATCAAAATATTTAGAGGACACCATAATGTGTATCTACGTACTCCAATAAATCTCATATACAAAAAACTATACTTAACACACTAATTTCTCCGGTGGAAAGAAGAATAAGAATTTTTCTATCTAGAATTATAATTCAAAATTCGGGCATAATATAGGTACCTACAATTTATAAACATGGATTGTAACTGCATCACTGCATCCTAGTCATAATAATTTAAACAAATATTATTATTACTAAGTGTCCATTAAGCATCAACAAAATTAAACAAATGTCTTATTATCCGTGAATACTTTGTTCAATTAATAACGATTTACCGATTTATACAAAATACAAACAGATGAGAACTGAGAAGGCTTCCGGAAAAATGAACACCGAAAATGTAATGAGAAAAAAAGTTTTATTTCGTCATTTTGTTTGCCGCAAGTGCGAAAATAACCAAAACTATACCGTTTTTAGAAAGAACTGATAGGGAATTCAATTCTGAGGAACTAAGTTTCAATACAAATTTAATCATAAAAACAATATTTTATATGGAAATCGGACAGATATATTATGACGGGTGGTTAAAAATTTGTGAATAGGAACTATTATTTTTTTTTGCAAAATAAAAAATTTAACGCTAATTAATAAGACGCGTGAAAATAATTTTATCTACCTATTCTCGACGGAAAAAAAAAAAAAAACGATAGTTATTATTTGTACACGTGCACGCGCCTACTGAGTATACAACAAGTACAAGCAGCTATATTCGATACAATTTGACTAATGAACTAATTATTATGTATATATTAACGACTCGACATACCGGTAATACGAAAAATTTTGCTCCAGTTCAACCTATACTCGCATCGTCGGAGGTCAATAAACTACTACAACGGTTATTAATCAGTGTTATCGTCCGCGAGGCACGTCGATCGACGAAACTTGAAAACTTTAACCGCGAAACTTCCACTCCGTTTTCAAATTTGTTTTCGTTAATGAAGGGAAATACGAACGATATTATTGAAACGCCTACCACTCGCTGATTATTTGAATGTCAAAAAACCTTCTAAACATCAACAAATGACCACCACAGTGGCGTTATCACCGTCCAGAACGAGTTTGTGATAAGATATTCGGCGAAAGAAAACAATATTTACGGTCAAGATTGTTATTGTATATAGAAGGATATCGTTTCCCTGGCCGTCATAGTGAACGGACTAACTGCGAAACACTACCGAAAAATAATAAAAATAATATTTAAAAAAAATTTTAAGTCGAATTCTCGACGTCCGTGTGTCCGACGACTGTTTTGCTGCGAGCCCTGCTCCGGAGCCTGCTCGGCGTGTTTCGTTCGACCATATTCGGTTTGCTTTTGGACTTTTGCTTAAATTTCCAAACACACTTACCTAACGGTGATAGGCTGTTTCCAGTCTTGTCTTGAGTACTTGTCAAACGTAGGTATTTACAAAAAAGTAGAATAGGTACTCATTTCGGTACAACGAATTTGAAATTATTTATATCAAAAATACCTAGGTGTTTAAACGCTTTTAGTTAAAAGTACTAAATTTTTTTTTTTTTGTTAGTAGGTACTCCCGTAAGTATGTTTAATTGTTTTCTTCAGTTTTCGATGGTATCTGAAACAAGTGTAGATAAGTACTATAAATCAATAATTGAAATGTCAATTTTAACTTATTGAAATTGTAAAAATGTTGAAAGGATCTAGAAAGTGTTAGCAATTAGTACATATATTTTCCTAAGCAATAAGCATCGATTTGACACAAAAACTACATGATGTTTAATGCATTATGGAACACAAATAAACCATAGGTACATAATTTAAATAATAAACTGTTTCTAGGTGTAAATACTCTAAGGGGCACATTACTAAGTTTATTATAAGTTTTGCTCCAAAGTAGTATAAAATATTATTTTAAAATTATTTATGTTAGACATACAATTAGGACAAAATTTAAGTATAATTTAAATTAAGTACAGTCAAAGTTTTAAAATACAAATACGTTTATAATACACTTGTCCGAATTTATTCAGATAAATCCGAAAAAAATATAATATTCAAACACTTTAACAAGAATGGCTTTTTCTCTTAGATTTACCGTTCAAGCTTGACAGAACGTGGTGTTGAAGATGATAGACGAATCTATCACGGTCGGACGACGAGTGTCCGTCGGTGATCACGCCGGGGTCGCCCGGTATGTCGGACCAATTCCCGGCACTGAATCTGTATGGGTTGGAGTAGAATGGGACGATCCGTGCAGGGGTAAACACGACGGAGTTCACGGTAGTGTCAGATATTTCAAAGCTCTGTACGTACCTGCTAACAATAAACCGTTAAACTATGTCTGAAATTAAACTTTGTGTGTGTCACAGACATCCAAATGGAGCATCATTTGTACATGTGGAAAAAGTCGTTCCTTGTAAAGTCAGCTTCATAGACGCCTTCAAAAATAAATACGGTCAAGATTGCGACCCGAAAATTGATCAAGAAATATCAGCTATAATGAAACAGTCAAAAATGTCTTCTTTTGAACTAGTTGGAATGCACAAAGTTCAGAAAAAACAAGCGTTAGTCGCAGATTTTTCTCTATACTATTGTTGCCATATGTCTTGGAAAACCAGAATTGTAACTGGTTTTTTGGATTGGTGTCCCTGTTTACCACAGTATGTCATTAGAATGACTCAATGTTCCAGCTAGCAAAAAAATTAAATTAAGTAGATAGTATTTAGGTAACTTAAAGATTGAATATTGAGAATTTAATTGCTGCCATTCAAAAAGTGCTAACATTTTGGAATTATTATAAGTTATAAATTTAAGTTGAATTAAACTTTATTTGAAAAAAACTGCTCTCATTTAAAGGAGTATTAGTTCAGTTAAAAAATATAACGAGGTTCCCCATCCTGCATATAAAAGATGTTAAAATTATAATATGATCCCAATAGTGGGGCCATGGAAAAGTTAATATGCAGGTACAACCAATGTTGGGCTACTAAATTTACAAACCTCAAATAGCTATAACTTCTAAAATAAACTATTCTCACAAATTCCAATAACGCTATAGAAAAAAACCAATTGAATAAAAAATTGTTAATCGGCCATGGGTTAGTAAAAATCATTTTTTTCATTTACAGAGTATAATCAATTATAGGATATTGTGTATTTTTTAGGAAAAAAAATAAGTACCTACCTATTAAAAACAAGACTTTAGTATGGTATTTTCTGGTGTCCGTATTTGGGTGCTTGGCTATGCTAAATTTAAACCTATTTATTTTTTTTTTACCTACATACAAACAAATATGTGTATAGATGTTTTGAGAAGTTGACTCATATAAGTCTAAGTCACCAATGTATTACTGATGCTGGAAATCCTGGAGAGATAAAAAATTGTTGTCCAAACATTCAAGACTTGGAGCTTTGTAACAACTGTTTTACTGATTGGGAGACTGTATCACAAATAGCTCAACAGTTACAGTTTTTGAAAGTTTTAAATTTAAGGTATTTAAATGATTTTCTTTAAATAATATTGAAATAAAAACTGTTAATGTCACGTCTTTACTATTATTACATTTTTATCTTTTAGTTTCAATACAATACATTTACCCCAAGAACCAAAACAAGTGCTAAAAGATAACTTTAAATGCTTGAAGAAAATTATCTTAGGTAAACTAAATTATAGCTGGCATGATATAATGTCCTTGTGTGAAGTGTTTCTACAACTTGAAATATTAGAGGTATTTAATTAAGTGTTTAATTTTCCTAAGATTCAAACTATAAACTTTACTTTTATTAGGTTCCAGATAACAGTATAGACAGACTTGAAACACCCATATCAACCATGGAAAATATTACATTCTTAAATTTAGAAAATAATAGTTTATCATGGTCAGAAATTAACAAACTGCGTTTTCTGCAAAAGTAATTACTTTTATAAAAATTTAAAAATGAAATACACAATACATTTCTTCAAATGAAATAAATTATTAGATTAGAATGTTTAAACGTTAACTGCAATGGAATAAAAGACATTCAAATTGTGTCATCGTCATTTACTTCACTGAAATATTTAATGATCAGTGGTAATAACTTATTACATGTAAGACAAATTTACAACCAATAATAATTTTTTTAGAGAACTTCTGTCATCTTTTATTCAATGAATTTATTTGTTTGAAGTTTGAATCCGTGTGTGAACTCAACAAACTACAGTCATTAACTTCTCTAAGAATTCAAAACAATCCCATGCTCAATGGAATGAATGTTAGCAATTATACTTTACAAATAATTGCAAGAATATCCAATTTAACGGTAAATATATACATTATTTTACTTTGACAATTATACATTTGATTTGGTTTGATAATTAAAATAGATGTTAAATGGAACTACAATAACCAGTAAAGAAAGGCAAAATAATGAAAGAGACTACTTGAAAGATTTAGATTTGATATGGCATAGACAATTAAAAAGTATAGAAGAAAGAGCAAAATTCTTGGCTAAACACCCACGATACATGGAACTGATAGCTAGTAAATAACTAGTTTTTCTATTTTAATTTTTTGTAACATCTATTGATCTTAATTGTTTTTTATGTTTTATTAGAGTATGGTTCCAACTACTCAGAAAATATGAACACATCATCAAAAATAAAAACTATAAAAATAAGAATTGTAAACTTTTGTAAAGAATCAAAGACAGAAAAGAATGAAGTAATAAAGACACTTCCAGTTACTATGACACTTCATCGTTTTAAAGAATTAGGAAAACGTTTATTTGGTTTGGGCAACAAAACACTTGAGTTTTCTTACATAACAAAAGAGGTAAATTTTAACCATCTTTTCCTCAATTGTAATAAAGTCTAAATTAAATTTAAAAAGTAGTATTTTATGATGAAACTAAAGAGTGAAGATCCTGGGTGTAGTATTAAAAAATATTTTAGTAAAATGAGAACAATTATTATTTCATACTTAATTACTTAATCCAATTTTCAAATTTCTAGTACATCTATTTTTTTGTATACTAGTACCTAATCACTAGTAATTTCAATGTTTAAAATAGTACAAAAATACTCTTTTCAAAAATGTATTTCAATAAAGAACTAACATAAGAAATACTGAATAAACTAACTTTAAAAAAATACTGAGTGCAATCTTTCTGTGCCTCTCGTATTGTTGGTACTTGGCATGTCATATTTAGATTTATCACTATAGTACGGTCAGCAAAATATGAGCTGCAAACTTGAGCCAAATGGCTGTTTTTGTAATCCAATGATAACAACTATCATGTGATCAATAATCATTTTTACTATAGAAACGCAGGTAAAAATCAACTACTTGAATCATAAAAATTATAAATTACTTTTTGCAGGCTATAATAATAATAATGTGACATAACATGCATAGTCGCTGTTTCCTTAGTAGAAGATTTTAAACTTAAATTTGTACTGAGCCAATATTAGTTAATAATACATAGGTAATTAATTTTATTTTTTAGAAACCTGACATTGAATACGCCATGGAAAACTTAAATCAAACACTGGACTATTATTCTGTTGAAGATGGAAATACAATTTTAGTGAAATGGTAAAACATAATACATAAAACATTAATTTGTTATTTATAATTTATAAAAGTTACATTTTGTACGTTTTCAAGGTTTATACTTATTTTTAAAAATTTTGTAGTTTGTATGTTAAATAAAAATTCAAAACAAATAAATTATTGAAAAAAATTTTATAAATCAGATTGTATTCTCTGGAATATTTAAAGGTGTCACTGTGTTGTGTAATCTTGATACAGCAGCTTGAACCATTCTTTGTAAAATTTCATCTTCACATGTCACTTCCTGCATTAAAAACAAAAATAAATCTATGAACAAGATAATTTCAAATTAATTAGAAACAAACCAGAGTTTTCAAATTTATATTGGCTTTTTTTCCATCAACAGCTACAAACAGTTTTTCACCTCTGAATATTTTTGGCACAGAATCTTCGCCAAACATTTCTTGTAAAATTTCTATTAAGCATTCCTAAAAAATATAATATGACGTATGTGGTATTTAATTGGTTATTGGTTGATTATAAATAGATATTGAATGATGCATAAAAAAAAGTAAAAACTCTACTTTGAAATGCATGTGGTCATATTCGGTAAATGGAACTGACGATACATTTTTCATATCACTATGGCTCATTGACTGAATTTTCATCAAAACTTGTACAACAATATCGGCATACATATCATTTTCTGGTGTAGTGCTCCATTCCAATGTAGCAAAGTTTTTATCCACAGAGACATCCACACATTTCAATACTCTTAATTTTTTTTTAGGAATAATCGTTTCAGGCACACTGCCTGTTAAGTGTGATAACATGTTAAGTAATACTGAAAATGAACCTGTAAATCTGTGGAGCTGTTTTTGTTGAATTTCACTCAACAGCATGTCGGAATATCCTTGAACAAAATATAAATATGATTATCAAATGTTAATGAATGATTAGTTGTTATAAAAAGTACTTGGAATATCTTCAGCAGCAAAAATATGATAGCTAAAATTTTTTTTTAGCAAAACTCCATTTAATATATGACCTTCTGCTGGTTTCTCAACAGCTATTTCTCCCACTACCTAATTATTAAACATTATTATGTTAAGTTATTATACTGATACGTTGCAATAAGGTTACATGTAATAATACGATTATTAATATACATATAAAGAGTAAATATGATATCATTTACATTTTTATTTTTTACACATACTTTAGCTGTTTTTTCGCCAGTAAAATAAAAATCTACTCCTACTGTATTCCGAGGATTATACACTTTAATATCTTCAGCATTTTCTTCATACTCTCTCACCAGAGCAGATTTTAATCTTTGCATTTCATTTTGTTCACCATGTACCAAAACCTAAACACAAAAAAAATGTTTTAAACATTATTATCTTTAGTTGTTTAGATTCAAACTATTTACAATATGAGGTGGCTTCAATATGTTTATGAATTCTCGAGTTTGTTGATAATCTGTATGAGCTGAAAATGATATATAGTCAACTGACATTTTTAATGGTAGTTTTTGACCCGACATTGTTGTTATATCTTCAGGTTCTGACAAAATTGCCTTGGCTAGTGTTCCTTGTACAACATAACCTGAAATTTTAACACTAAAAATTATTTACTGTAAACGGCATGCTGATAATAATTCGCATTCAAAACAGACTGTAGGAAAAGGTCTCTTCTTGTAGAATCAATGTAATCAAATATTTTTTTTTTAACAAACAGAATGCAGTATACAATCAAACAAAGGTTTTTTTTTATCAATTTGTACACACCATTATTTGAAATAGAATAAAAAATTGAATTTCAATAAAATATTTTATTCTATCGGTAAAAAAAAATATTCAATTGGTTACGTTTCTACAAGCCAGGAGACCTTTTCCTGCATAGTCAATAGTTCAATTAAAGTGTATTGAATGTGGTAGAAATTGTTTAAATGTTGTATCTTTATTATTTTTATTAATTTGCTAATAAGCCCAGCACTAGATTCTTTCAATTGTTAAACAATTTATTAATTATTTATTATTTACCTGCAATAATTACTCCATTCTTACTATCCGTGCACCACATTTCAAAAAGTTCTCTAGATAAACCGCTTTCCATTACACCTGGCGATGCCATTATCACACAAGGACCAATATCTTCAAAATGGTCAATGCTCTAAAAATTAAATTAATAAACTATAATTAAATTATATTTTTCGTATCTTATTTAATTGACACTAACAATTTTAAATATATAACAAAATTGTAAATTGTAAATTGTATGTATGTACATTAAAAAACAAGTGACAATTTATCATGTGTATTGTGTATCAACATTTGATAAATACAATTTATTAAGATTTCAGTACTCTTACTAACACAATACTAAAAAAAATGTGCAAAATCAGCTTGAGGTAAGTATTGAATAGATCTTAAACAGAATTTAGATATCTATCTGACTAATTAAATATTTGGATATAAGTAAAGATTAAAAAAGTAGTATTTTTTAGTTTTACCATAATAAACATTTGCCGATTGAGGATTATGTTATATAATGATAATAAAAATACATCATAATAGAAAGATAGTGAAAGTGGACAGCAATTTTTATCCACATGTTTTATATAACTGACGAGACAGATTATAGTTTTTTTTCACTTTTTACGATTGTGTATAACTCGGGTCTTGGATTTGTAATCGCACCAAAAAAAATAAAGCGGCTATGAAAACAATTTTTTATTATTTTATACAAAGAACTATATATTAGTTCTAAAATTTACCACTTATGGGTTGCTTATCTACTCCCATTAAATACAACTGCAGAGAGTATAAAAATTGAGAAAAAAAATTATATCTTCGGTTGACAAATTGAAGATATAAAATATTAATTTAAAAAAACAATTTGTAAGTGCACAAGTTAACCCACTTTTTTTAAAAGTAACCTAACCTAACGTCAAGTATTAAAAAAAAAACATTGCCCATTAGTTCTTTGAACATTTGATAACAGAAAAAGCAGTTTTCTTCTGCAGCACAATATTGGCAAAAACACATAGGATTTAATAACTAAACCTTTCAACTCTGAGCACCCCATGCAACCAAAACAAGCAATCAAATCTTCAAGCACTATACGAAAAAAAAACTTGATAGTCAATACAACAACACTGTAAACACAAGGCTTTGTTACTACTCTATATTTCCACTTAATATTTTCAATTTCTTTTTTGGCATTTAAATTCCCATTACTAATAAACTATTGGTATCATGTTCTGCATCACAATTTAAAAGTTCAAAATATTGGTTTTTGTTTGAAAAAGTTTAAAAACTTAAAATATCTTAGAAAAACCAAACATGACAATCAAATTTTTATGATATTCTTAAATGTTTTTAATTTATTTTGTTTAAAAAAAACATAACAGCAAAACAATAACTATACACAGAAAATATACTGATAAAGAATAGATATAATTATTTTAGAAAGCCAGCAAAGTTAATGAAATAAAAGATTAATATTTTAAACTGTTTAATTTTATAACTAATTAATAATAAACAATAAATACAAGCTTACTTTAAGATTAGTTATGTGTTTGAACACAAAAGGGTTATTGACAGCTATCTGTCGTTTTATGCGATCATTCATGGCATTAATATATGTTTGATACACAGCCATGCATTTTTTTGCTAACGAAGATGCATAATATATTGGTATATCATGAAGTTCAGGATGAAGACCCCAATATTCATCTAAAACAAAATGCATACAGATGATTCAATTGCACTATTGTACACATAAAATATGATGTATTTTCTAACCTAATATCAACAATAATTCCTGAGCTCGTCCTAATGCAAATACTGGAATCAAACATCTTCCACCTCTATTGACAATGTCATTAACAAGAGTAGTAAACCTTTGTTCACGTTCTTCACGTTTTTCATGAATATGTGTCCCATAAGTAGATTCCTACATTGTGATAAATTTAAAATGTATTTATAAATATGTTTTTATGATGCATTTATAGTTTAGCAAAACTCATTTACTGTGATAAGAATTTCTGGTCTAGAAGGTGGTATTTCAGCAGCCATTAAATGCCTGTCTTCTTGTCTCGAAAAATCTCCAGTATACAACACTTTGACACCAGCAATTTCAATCATAAACATTGCAGCGCCCAACACATGGCCTGCATTATATGCACAAAAACGAATTCCTCCAACATCTTTTTCTTCATGAAAATTAATTGTTTCTATACGGTCCATACTTTTTTCTAAATCAGCTTCAGTGTAAAGCATTTGTTCAGTTCCGATATTACTAATAATTAAAAGCATACAAAATTAAATTATAATTAATACTAATTTCAAATTATATAAACAGTAGAAAACTTGTAAAAAAAATTCCCAAGAAAACCCTAAAACTTTTGATTCATTAAAAATTAAATATTAAGTAGGACCTTTTGTATAACATAAAAGCACTTAAAAAACTTTTATACTTATCTAGAATTAGGAATATTAAACCTTATACTTATACAAAAACTATATATTAAATACAAAACAAATAATAATATTTTTCAAAAACTGTCTGAATTGATGTACATTTTGAAGTAGTAATGAAAATATTGTCAATAATTAACTATCTGTAATGAGAGTTCCAAAATTAATAATTAACAAATTGTAAGCCATAACTTTAAATTTTAATAACTATAAAATAATGTTTCTAATAAGCTATTAACATGTGAAACAGTGTTTATTTCAGGAGGGTGACTGAGGTAGTATTACTCCCCTGGAAACCTGTAATGTAATTTTAAGTCTTAACTTATGTTGTACAGAATTTTTTTGGGAAGCTTTTCTTTCTACTTCCCTCAATCACTTGCTCTTATTACATACCCTCATGCAAATTTACAATACCCACTCCCCGAGATACAAGTTCTGAAATAAGCACTGATGTGAAATATAATAAAACCTAAAATTTTTAGATATTATTAATTAATAATAATAAATAAACCACCTATTTGTTATTGTTTACAAAATAAACTTACCTGACTTTAATGTAATCTGAAAGTAACCACCTGTATATAGCTTTAGTTGCATGAGTCATGTAACATTTTCCTTTGAATTTAGTCTTAAGTAAAAACCATGGTAATGCACCGCTATGGTCCAAATGAAAACTATAAAAACATAATAAGGCACCATGTAGTTTTAATAATTAAACATAAATCACAATTACTTACTGAGTAATAAGGAGTAAGTCAATTTCATTGGCTTCAATAAGATCCACAAATGGTAAAGCATCTAAACCTTGAAGACCAGGATGAATCCCACAATCAAGCTAAAAAACAATCAGTATTCATAAATAAACAAGAATATAATAAAAACATAATTTAACTAAAAAGCTTACCATGATTTTTTTGCCTTTGAACTCCATGACAATACATGATCTACCGACCTCTTGTCCAGCACCACTAAAAATAAAATGCAAGTAACTAACTATAAACTAACAACAATATCAATATTCATAATACTCAAATAGTGAAAAGCCAATTCAATTTATGTATAAATACATTATATATATATATATATATATTAATTAATTATTTACAAGTATTTTTAGAATATCAAAATATTCAATAACATACATAGTAAAAAAAAAATTCTCATTTTCTTGTACAAGAATGTGAAATATAAGACAGCTATTAATAAAAATTAATAATGTTAAGAATTGGTAAATAATATTTCTAGAAATCTTGGAATGCATTAAAAACTACGTCCTTGGAAACTTTGATTTGTATTAGTTTCCCCTTTTGAAAAGTATTACTTTCTCATTACTAGTACTACTGTTACTGATAACTCAAATTCCTTCAATGAAACAAATGGAAGGCTTTAATATTTTAAAACTCCATCCTTAGGGTGCACCACTTAACAGTATAATTTTGTGCTATAACCAATTCATTTAACAAGTTAGTCTCTACTTTACTTATTTATACAACAAAGTTTTGTAAAAATATCATCACTCCCATAGGTTTTCACTATTTAGTACCTATCTAGTATCTACTATCTACAAGTGCAATTGTATTTAAAGAAATAAACAACAAATTATAAGTATTTCTAAATTATATTTTTTAAATATTATTATAATAATAATCATTTTTAACATAGAAAATATAAAAATTAAATACTAATTATTATTCTTAAGATGTTGAAACAGCCACAACAAATGATTAACAAATCAAACAAATGCATTAAATTGAAAATGAATATTAGATAAATACAATTCACCTAACTTATTAAATCATATATGTCAATAATAAATCAAAATTTAAATGATTAGGTAACTGATTGTAAAAATGTACTATTAAATAATAGTAAAAATTTAAATTACTGTAGATATGAAATAATCTAACAATGAGTAATACTGCATGATAACTGCAGATAATACAAAAAAAAAAAAAAATTGTTAGATACCCACTTGAATATTTACATTCGTAGTTATCTAAAATGTATGTAGTATTTAAAAAATTAAATTAACTATTTTCATAAATGAATAGATATATCATTCAACAGTTATCTAAACATTTTGGTTAAGCAATAATTAAATGACAATAATTAAAGGTAGTTAAATGTCTAAATTTTCCATTTTAAAATCTACATAATCTTCATCATCACTACAAGGATTAGAAATTGATACTTCTTCTGGCTCTGTTCTAGTATGTGGTGTATCTAAAAAAATTATTTTAGCTAGTTCTTTACGATCTAAGGCAGCCCATTGCTCATATTTATCTTTAACTACATCATTTTCCATATCAACTTCATTTTCATCTTCATGTTGACTATTTTTTTCCAATTTTTTTGTAATTAATTGTTTTGCATAATCTAATTTGTCTTCTTCCATGTAATCACTATATAATTTCAGTTCCTCTCTTTCGCATGAATGTAGATCACCAGTTAAATACTTCTGCCAAGCTTTTTCCAAATATTCATACATAATGCTTCTTATATTATCTATGAACTCTTTTTTAAGCCAGCCAGAATCTTTACTACATGTTTCTGATAAAGTTGCATTTTTAAGCATCTCTTTTACTTCGGGTAAATGAATATCGCACAACTGATAGTTAGCAACAATAGATAAAGGAAATGAATTTGGAGTAAAATAAAATTGTTTTTCAACAGTATCAGGATTATGGTCTTCTACATTGAATTTTGCTTTTTTGGAATTTTTTGTAATCTCAATCACCTGATATATGTAGTTTGAAGGATCATTGTGATAGTTGTACCCATGCCTAAAAACATATATAACTTTTAAGTATTTTAATTTATAGAATAAACAATAATAATAATTATTAGTTATGGATTTAATTACCTAACCCACATACGACGGAATGGTCCAGTAGTTGCAAAGTATCCAGTGGTTGGTAATAAGTATTTCATTTTTTCATTGCTAATAACTTCAGCAAAATGAGACAACGCAGGTCTAACCCAAACGGGTCTTTTTTCAAATAATCTGTCAATTAATCTTTTTTCATCTGGTGTAAACATTGTTACTGCCAAGCAATACTTTAGTAAGTCTAAGGGTACAGGAGGTAATTCAGTATCTTCATAACGACTTCTTTTTGTGAATTTTCGCAAAAATGGTTTTTGTTTTTTACTCAACGTATTCAACTTTTTGGTGTCTATCAAATCATAGAAGTCTGACAGGGGTTCATTAAATTTACCAAGCTTACCTGGTAATAACATCAGAGGTACGTTTTTTTCTAAAGCCCAATTCATATCAAATAGTTTATTTGTATTCCATAAATCAGAACAATTGGGTTTAGGCGGAAAGTATACAAAGTCCACAATGCTAGTAAATTTAAAAGTCTTTTGAACAAATCCAACAATTTGAGCAGGTAATACTTTGATATAAACTTTTTCACCACTTCTATGGTTTACTTTATACTTGGTCTTAACGGAGATCAACAATGATCTTTCATATTTTTTTTTTCCGGCAAGCGACGGTCCAAATTCAGATTTGATTAAATTAACAGACAGCACAGCTTCCAGTGATTCAAACGCATAAGCAATTTCGGCAATACCACCAAGATTCATAATGGCTTGTTCAGCATTATTCACTATACCCGGATACACCACGCAGTTTAACGGTTTTAGCTTCAAGGAGCTACTAACTTCCATATCTTCGGCGAATTCCATTAATAATTATGATAATCAGCTTAAAAATAAATAATAACAATTTTAATGTCTTACAGAGGTTTTATGGTAAGTTTGTCATTTTCTTCTTCAGAAATTTGAATTTCCTCACCCTTCTTGTCTTGAATGGACAACATGTTAATTACTAATCAAAATTGAATGAACAAACATTAAAACGCTCAACAGTAAATACACAAAAATTATAAGTTCGCTTAACGCTTAAAACTCGTTGAACCGTAAGTTGGAACTTAAGATCGTAACTCGTAAATAAATATTTAATAAAAATTATTTGTGATTTGTAATTAATTTGATTTCTTTATCATCTATGTAAATTTATCATATATACGAAGACTAGAGATCTCTAGTGGTTTGAAATAAACTTAGATTAAATCACAGAAATTAAGGTTATACCACAATATTCTGTGATAATACAATATTATTTTATACCATAGACATGATAAATTCTTTATCATATTTATGTTTTATACCATACTAACACAGAATACTGTGATACTAATAATATACCATGGTAAGTTGTATAATATACTCACACAGATATATATATATATATATAATAAATTATATTATCTGTTAAATTAAATAAATTATATACATCCATAGATATTTAATAATACATTATAATACATCTATGTATATATCAGTGTATACTCAAGATCATTGATTGATAGATAGACTTTGTTATCTTCAAAAATAATAATAGATTTTTATTATCTATGGGCACCATTTGATAAGAACAAAAATAATTTTGTAAACATTTCTTTCCAGAGACCAGACTCCAAACAGTAGAAACTAGAAATGTGACCTTTTCATGAAAATTATGTTTTCTTCTTCAATTAATCAAGTAAAAATTACTCGTTGGTACCTATAGTATAACTATAACTTTTTGTTTATTTCAGGGTTGTAAAAGGTTAGTTGACCAAATGGAATTTTTCTTGCTATAAAGTAACACACTTGCCAAAATAATGCACAATCTGTCCCAAAGACTCACATTTGGCTTGTTGTTATTATTATTGGCAGATATAATATGGATTTTATCATCAAAAGTTACTAATGTAAGCTTTTTAATAAAAATATTAGTTTAAATAAATTGTGTAATTACTATATTATTATGTATTTTGCATTTCAGTATGTTCCTTATAAAAATGACGATTACAAAAAACCATTTTTTTTTGCCTACACCAAAGCATCAATGTTTACTATTTATTTTTTGGTCTATATTATTTATAAAGAATTGGGAAAACCTTGTGGAAACCAAACCAGTTACATGGTACATAGTATTATAGTATTAACTTTGTTAGTTAATGAGTATTTATAGTTGTATATATTAATTTTTGTTTAGTTTGTCAGTTTTGATGCAATTGATGATGATGTGAATGAAGAAAATGATCATGTGTTTACTGATGAAACTGAAAGATTAGTGAGCAATCAAATTTAAAATTGTATTATATAAAACTGAAAATACGTTTTATTTTTATTTTTAACCTATTATTAATTTTTATAAATTTCTTTTTTCTTATTTGTAATTTATAATATTTAGTAAAAGAAAATATGCATACAACCTAACCATTTCACAGCTTACTATTTTGCTTTTACACAACAACCTATGTAGGTCACATTTTTCTGTAATTTTGTTATTGTATAATTTATAGTATTCATAAAGTACCGAACAGAAAAGTCAAACTGTGTTTTGTGAAATTTGAAATGAAATTCTTACTAAAATTATTAAATTTACTCAAGTTTTTTTGAAAT
>CM029358.1:35410823-35422272 GCA_017140985.1 Hormaphis cornu | reverse complement strand
TATATTACTTGAAAGGTGTTTTAAATATCTGATTTATATGTTTTAATTTATTAAAAAAATATTAACTTATAGAATCACATTTATTATAAAACATTATGATGAAGATTTTTTATTTAATCTGTTATTGCATAATATTTATATTTAACTCAGTTTTCATTTTTTTTATACTTGATTGATTTGTAATTTAATTACAGCTACTCAATTGTTTTTGCTTTTATAATTTCATGTTTTATACTGTAAAATTATTTTTACCGTATAGTTTATTAATATTTCTTAGTATGAAAAGAGAGAAGGTAATTACAACTCCATAACTAATAAATATGATCTCTAAATTAACGCTTAATTAATATTCATAATGGCAGTGGCATATCCAGAGGGGGCTGAGGGAGCTGCAGCCCCCTCTGAAATTTCAGGAAGTCTTAAATTATTATTTAATTAATTAAATAATATAATATACTTAGGTACCATACGGCAATACGACATACGTTGTTTCCATCACCAAACTATAATATTTTTTTAATCACTTATTTTGCAGTTTTAACGTTTTATTTTGTAAATCATCAGCCCCCCTTCCCCATAAAAAAAATTCCTGTGTACACCACTGCATAATGGCATACTTTGGATATTATTTTGTATCAGTTGAGGCTATAGCTTCCAAAACTTTTGCTTATCAGTAACTTTTAAGTCAATTAGATATCTTGTAGTTTTTAGTGAAGTAATTGTATTTTAACTTAAATAAAATAGGGAGCGCAAAGTCAATATTCTAGTTCAGAGCAATAATTAATAGTTAACTTTATTTTAATACAACTAATTAGCTAAATAATATATGTATTTATTGTAGATAGGGATATCAAATGATATGTTTATGAAGCCGGTCAAATTTAAGCTAATTATAAAGATTCCCAAAGGGAATCTGAAAGCGTATAAAAAAAAGGTCTTGATAAAATGGTGTTTTTACTAACATATGACTACTATATACTATATAACCTATATCATGTGATATAGGTAATAGATAATATTACAAATTTAATACCTTTTTTATTAATCGTACAAAATTCTTGAAATTATTTTGAAAACTCCAAGGCTAAACATACCAAATTAAAATTAGTGAAATAAATGAGCTAGCGTTTAGTTAATTAATAAATGTAAAACACTAAAACCTACCTGCCATTGTCGGCTGTCATCCCACACACACATCCAATTTTACCATAGATTACATGAAAACAAATAGTGCATGTTAGCTTCCATGTCATTTTGTGATTCTACTATGATGTGATAATAAGCTTTCTAGAAATTAAAAATTGTAAACTAAACAAACTAGTTGGTATGTGTGTTTATGTCATATACATGTAGTACATGTATATGTACTCCCATCCCCAAGATACAAAAACAACTATTCAACAAACTACAATGGTTGTTAACAAACTAATAATAAATGTGAACACATTGCTCAATACTCAACATTTAATAAATACAACAAGTAAATTGTAAAAAAGTTCCGTTATTTAGAAACTTTAACTGATATCTGATGACAATAAAGTCACAAAATATATAATACGAATCACACTAGCTAAACTAACTTTTGAGAAAAAACAGACCCTCCTTACAAACAAGCATCTTAGTAAAGGCTCAAAAAACAGATGTATAAGTACGGAAATTTGGAATAGGTATTATGCTCTCAGTTAAATGGTTGCAAAACGTTTACAGTAGAGTTTGAAACTCATGAAAGGGATAGAATAGTGGCAATAGAGATGTGGCTGTGGAAAAGAAAAACATAAGTCAAGAACAAGCTGGATAGAACATAAGCAAATGAAATAGTGCTGGATTAAGTTAATAAAAAAGGGACAATGATGAATAGTATTCATTGAATACAATAATGAGATGAAAAACGACTGTACTATTACTACTGGCTACAACAACAAGGCTTGGCCTTTAAAAGCTGATAATAAATGTTAATTTTCTTATATTGCTTAAGATTCAGTACACAACACACAAAAAAATACAAGTATCAGTGGTATAGGCAAGTATATTTATAGGTTAATATTTGTTATTTTACTTTGTTATATTGATGTTAAAATGTAAACTATATAAAATTGGCAACATTATTGCCACAAGTATTTGGTTTAGTAGTTAAGTATTTTCAAAACCATATATTACAAAAATTTCTCAACATATGATTATAGTGTTTACATTTTCAATAAAATATTTAAATTCGTTTCTCAATCAGATTAAAAACAAATTTGACATGATATAAAATGTTTTTTTTTTATTAATTTATTATTATTATTGTGTTTATCTAAGAATGTACTTATATACAAAAGTTTCCTTCGTTCTGTAAAAAAAATTACTTATTAAAATTTATTGGGGATTCTAATAATTCATATGGATTCATTCCTAACCTAAGTTTAATAAAAATATTTTACCAGCGCATCAACAGAAACATTTCTTCTCATTCAATACCCAGTACCCACCTTACCAAACTACTTCAATCTGCATCCCTAAAACTTGACCGTTCCTGCATAAGGATATAAGTATAGCATACAAATAATTGAACAATAAAGATAATTGTGCAAAAAAGATCCTACACTAAATTAATAAACCAACGTTTTTATTATTTACATTCATACACAAAGTTTGCTTTAAACATATTTTATTTAATATCAACTTTTACAACAAAATCAAAATGTATTTATTATTATTTTATAAGTGAACCAATTACTACAGCAATATCATTTAATGTAAATGTATAGTTAAAAATATTTTTCAGAATAAGTATAATTTTTTACATCTTCTTTTGGCCACTGTTTTGGCATACATTCTCTATATGATTTTAACCAATAATTTCCAGAATACATGAATGCACCTAATCCAAAAACAACAGCTAAAAATGATGATACTCTCTGCCAATCAGGAAATCTAGCTTTTTCTTTGTAATTTGGATCAGCTTTGTCTGAACCCCAAATGTCGGCATGTACATGCATTATCTCACCTAACAATACATACAAAAACAAAAATTAATGCTTAGAAGTAAATATTACATAAAAGATTGCTGTACCAAAATTTCTATTATGTTCAGGGCAGTCCCATGGGTAGTATTCATTTTTGGAATCCTGTCCAATATCTGGTAGCTTGGGGTAATCACCAAATCCCAAACCGTCATCTGGATATGGTTCATACTCTTCGGGTAGAAGACCGTACTTTTTTGCTGCAGCAAGCCGTTCTTCTTTAGTTTTTGGGTACGGGCCAGGCTTCCATGGTTCGTGCGATACAACACTTCTACTGGACACCAAATAAATGGCTTTTGTACGTAGCATACCACTAATTACTCTTGGTAAGGCCATTTTAATAAGCAATTAAATTAGATATTCCCCAAAAGAGGTTAGAAGTTTGTACACAAATTGAAAATTTACTTGTATGTAATACCAATACAGACTAAAAAATTAAGATCATCAACACTCAACATTTAGTGACTTTATGACTTTAGACTTTTGTCTTATCACAAAAACAGCAATCACCTGAATTCTGAAATTTAATATGAGATAGGTACACAAGATCTTCTAAGACCGTGATGAGATTACAGAATATGGATAAATCAGAATGGTCACTGATAACTCATTACCACGATTGTATTATCTAAGATTACCATTACCATGTATGTATTATCTATACTATAATACTTAAAGCGTTGTAAGCGTCCAAACCGAACGCAACCTATGATTACACATCACACAGGTTAACTTACAGAATGTAGGTTAACTAATAGATATAGGCTCTCTAGGTTTAGTTAACCCGACTCCGCTCTTGAAAATTACGAGATTTTATGATTGGTAACAATGCATTCCCCTTGACGTCCTTCGAGGGAAGTTTTCTTCATGAAACCAACTTTTTTAGTCTTTTTTTTTCTATGAAAGAAACCAATAGCTAATATACAGATTACAACCGTAGTGTTATCATAGACCTTACACTAAGGCACAGTACACAGCACTTATACACAGTGTAAGGTCTATGAGTGTTAACACTGTTTAGTGTATAAATAATAAATGGATAACAATATTATAGTGATTACCAAATTCAGTTTTAAGTTCAACTTACTGGTTGATTAATAAAGTATTTGTAAATTTATTTTTTTCAAGCATCAGCTATCTGTTATACTTATTATATAAATTTAAGTTTTAAGTTATAACTTAAAATGTCAGATACAGAGGATGTATACATGTGCGAGGATGATGAAGATTACGGTCTTGTAAGTATTAGGATTTTGGCTTAACTTAAAAACGCTTAAAATTACGATTTGTTTTCTTAACTTAAGATTATTTACTGTGTTTACAACATTTAAAACATAATTCATTCAAAACATGTTCTGTTGTATTATTAAAGGGCAGTCAAGACAGATAACCAATCTACCAATTGAGTGTTTACTTTTTTCCTAATATTTAAGATCAGTCACAGTTTAAAGTCATTTTCCCAACTATTTGGAGTCATCCATTCTTGTATTAAACTTCCAATTTACACTATCCGCCACACACCAGCAGTGTTCATATGTTTTTATTTGCATCCTACTGACTTTTTGTTTGACTAAAAGTTTTCTTACAATTTTGAAATAGATACCTAGGTCCTAGGTACTCAAGTATTTTTAAACTTTAATGCTCTCCGATGACTTTTTTCTATTTATTTTTGTTCCTTATATTTATTAATTAATTGTTATTGATATCTAAACAATTAATTTGTGAAATTACCTAAATTATTTCTAATAAATATAAAAATTCCCAATACCACCAGTAGTAAGTATCTACCTATGTTTAGGCAATATTTTTGTTATTTATTTCATTTAATCATCCATTTTTTTCCATAAATTACTGAGCAAATTGCAAATTCATTTATATTTTGTATTTCATACTATAATAAGTTTTAATAACCTAACCTATTCTTTACCAATTAGGTATTTAATTATGTTTTTAAATATTTGACCCCTGATTTTACCTCTTCTTAAATTTGTTTGAACACATTATAATAAGAAAAAATTCTTTGCTACCTGTGAAAACGTGTAAATTTTTTTACATTTACTCATATATTATCTCAAATTGTTATGGTTATTGAATATAATTTAAAAACAATTTTTAAGATGCTATATATTACGTTCTAGACTAGAAACCCAAACTGATATGTACTGACTCGTATTGCCCTTCAAACCCGGTACAATTTGATTTGTATTACATTGTATAGCTTTTGGCATTTTGTTTTGATTTTGTAAACGTCAAAAATGCATACCTAAACTAACCCAAACACTTAAAGAAAATCTTAGTTACGTAGTTGCTAGTAGGCCTTATATTACAAATTAATAATGTTATAGTACGGACAAGAAAAAACATTATGGTTATACTTGTACCAACTTTTATTATAGAATTCACAATATTTTGAGTAATGTTAAAATAACTGTATTATAAAATTACTTTAAGCATGTTAAGCAAATTACTAAACATGTTGTATTTCTGAAAAAACTACTGTACATTATATTATAAAGTATACAATTTATTGTATGCATGGACTCATTGATGTGCCTACACAGCCTACTTATAGAACTTTTATTTAGATAAATATGAAAATTTATAAAATTTATTAAATAGTATTGTACATTATATAGGAATATTCAGAGGACAGTAACTCTGAACCTGATGTAGATCTAGAAAACCAATATTATAATTCAAAATCATTAAAAGAAAAAGATCCTAACTCTTCTTTAATATCATTTCAAAAAGTACTGGACCTGGAAGCTGGAGAAAAAGGAGAATGGGGATTCAAAGCTTTAAAACAAATGATCAAAATAAATTTTCGTCTTGTAAGTTTTATAAAATAATTTTTTACTATTCTATAGATATAAGAAATGTATTATTCTAATAGTAGTTGATGTCACATAATATTATAACTTGTAGTTAGGTAGTTAAATAATTACAATTGTACAACAATTTCTTGACTTTATTTGAACTTAATAATACAAATATTGCTTTATCACTGTACATTTATTCTGTGCCTATTTCTGTAGATTAAACGAACATATTAATTATTACCTCTTTTTGAAAATTATTTTTATTTGTCATGTTTAACATCATTTAACTCTATGTTTGTTAATAATATTTTTTAGAGCAACTTTGATGAAATGATGAATCGTTATAAGCAGTTATTAACTTACATTAAAACTGCTGTTACTCGAAATCATAGTGAAAAGTCTATAAATTCTATTCTTGATTACATTTCTACTTCAAAAAATGTAAGTTGCATTTTAATTATTTTTACCTCTTATTTACATACCTATTGATTACATATTTTGAATTTTTTTCAGATGGAATTGTTACAAAACTTTTATGAAACAACTTTAGATGCTCTAAAAGATGCTAAAAATGATAGACTTTGGTTTAAAACCAACACTAAATTGGGTAAATTGTATTTTGATTTAGCTGATTATAATAAGTTGACCAAAATTCTTAAACAGTTGCATACCTCTTGCCAAGTGAGATTTAATGAATTGTCATATTTCATCTTTGAATTATTGTTTATTTATGAACTTAAATTTTCAGACTGATAATGGTGAAGATGATCTTAAAAAAGGTACCCAACTGTTAGAAATTTATGCTCTAGAAATACAAATGTACACAGCTCAAAAAAACAATAAAAAATTAAAAGAACTATATGAACAGTCACTTCATATAAAATCTGCTATTCCACATCCATTGATTATGGGTGTTATTCGGGGTGAATTTAATCAAACAATACAATTTAGTTGATTAAATAAAATATGTTGTATTCCTATATACTTTTCAGAATGTGGTGGTAAGATGCATTTGGAAGAAGGTCAATTTTCTAAAGCTCATACTGATTTCTTTGAAGCGTTTAAGAATTATGATGAATCTGGAAGTCCTCGTCGTACAACATGCTTAAAATACCTAGTTTTAGCAAATATGTAATTGATAGTTAATTTATCATTTTAAATTTATTCAGTTACACTATATACTATTAAAATATTTAAGGTTAATGAAATCTGGTATTAATCCATTTGATTCTCAAGAAGCTAAACCTTATAAAAATGATCCAGAAATACTAGCAATGACAAATTTAGTTCAAGCTTACCAGAATGACGACATTAAAGAATTTGAAACCATTTTGAAAAATCATCGTCAAAATATTATGGATGATCCTTTTATAAGGGAACACATTGAAGGTAAAAATTTGTCAATTTGTTTTATTAATTTAAAATAAACATCCTAATACATTCTTCACACTTAAACATTTTGCAGCTTTATTAAGTAATATTCGTACTCAAGTATTGATCAAATTAATTAGACCATATACTCGCGTCCACATACCATTCATTGCAAAAGAACTTAATATTGAAGAGAGTGATGTTGAAAGTCTTTTGGTTACGTGCATTTTGGATGAGTAAGTACTTACTATTTATAATAGCGCTTTAAATAATTACTTTAAGCGTTAATTTTAATGTTGTATCTTATTGTTTTAGAACCATTAAAGGCCGCATTGATCAAAAAAATCAAGTTTTGACTTTAACTTTAGTAGACTCAGCAACAAACCGTTATGCAGCAGTTGATAAATGGACCAATCAGTTAGCTACCCTCAATTTATCAATTTCACAAAAAATATATTAAGAATTTCCGTAATAAGTGTATTTTTTTTTATTATTTAACCAAATACAAACCATACTAAACGTACATACCATACTATTGCATAGTAAATACCTATTGTCATACTTTTTCTTATTTAATAATATTTTTAAAAATAAATATTGTCATTTTATTACATATCTATTTCTTTAATTTTCTCAAGTAGTGTTGAGAAATATTTAGCCTTTGATAATAACAATTTGGCTTGGTTTGTATTATTTTCTTTGAAAGCTTTTGATACATTCCTAAAAAGTAAAACCCAAACATTTATTACTATTCTAATGATTAAAAAGTGTAATAGTAAAGTTTAAAATCAAAACTTACTTGTATATATCAACTAAGATAACTTCTATATCTTTTTTCAAATGTTTGAGAGATTCCTCAGTATTGGCCTCTTCAACTTGTTCATTCCACTCCATAATTTCACCTAAAAATCTAGCATCCATTGTAACAGAATCTTCTTCAATGCTCAAACCGCGAACATTTAACATGTAAAGTCCTCTAAGAAGTGGATTTGACAAAGTTGTGTATGCTTTGTTGAGGAGAGAAGAAAATGATTCTGATCGTATTTTTTCCTCCTGAAATGTAAACCATTAACTTTTGACAGATTATAACATAATACTTAGTAGAACAATATTAACTTCGGATTTGTTGGAAAATTTATCTGGATGAATTAGATTTTGTAACTTTCTAAAGTTTAACGTCAACTGTCCGGTGTTGATGTTGTACTCGTTGGGTATGTTAAACAACTCAAAGTAGTCAATGTTCTGGTGTTCAGACGACTGAATTAAAGAGCAATTTTTACAAAATACGCAAGGCCTAGAGTCCAACACGGTTTGACAGTTCCAACACCTAAAAGCGGCCGATGTGACGTACGAATGACACGTCTTGAACATATCACCATGTGTAGTGTAACATTTTTGTAAGCAAATGCTCTCTGACGAATGACCGATGACTGAAGTAATATTGTATCGCGTTTTTCTTAAAAGACTGCATCCGATAGAATTTGCACGCCAGAAACGCAACACGACCATTTTTGGCGAACTGAACAATTATAGGGTTGGTGGTTATTAGTCCCCCACAGCTAACATGGACAAGTATGCCCCAAACAGGTAACAGCTAAACACTGAATTGCAACCACAACAGCTTAATATATTTTCAGCAAACATAGTTGTTCTTACTTTTCAGTTTTCAACAACAATAATTTATTATTATTATTGTGAATTATATCCATTTGATAAGTGATTGATACTTTATATTATCACAGAATAGATGAAACTTCATCTATTCTGTGGTAATAATATCATATTATCTATAACTGATAAGATGGATACCTCACGTTTCAAGTTTGCTCATTGCTGTCTTCACTCTTTATACAATCAAATTGCAAAAATTTTCTAGTTCTCGTATTTTTATTTAGTTTTTTCAAATCTAAAATGAAATATATTTATACAATTTGAAAGTGCCGAAATCAACTATAGTTAATTAAATATGTTCTGTTCATTCCAGTTTGTTAAAGCCATTAGTTCATCGTATTGATTTAGTGTAATATGAAATCACTATATTTTTTTCTAATTATATATTTGATTTATTTCACAATAGATTGCATAGCTTCTCAAAATGGTAAATTTGATAAATCATATTTTGTCTTCTATCGTTAATTTAATACTGTGATTAATGATTACTAACTGTTCTTGAAATTTATTTTTTTTCAGACGACGACCACTCTGAATATACTCAGTCAAAGCAAAAGAAAAAATTAAACCAATCTGTAAACAATACATCCTATATGAAAATGGTTGGTATATTTTGATTACAGTTTACTGGAAAATTAATTATATGTCACGCTGGTTGTTTATTTTTTAATATACTTTGCATACATATCAGATTTATTAGTAACACATAGAGTACAAATTACAGGTTCATTGTTCACATGCCAAAATTTTGTTGAATGCGAGGTCAAACTTTATCATTCTGTTTAAATCAAAAAGTTTTTAATCTTTATATGGACACAAATAAAATAACTATTATTTTGTTTGGTAGTTTTTCATTTACTAACTGAATAATTGTTTTTTTTTTTTTTTTTTTTGAGTTAAATAATTGTAATAAACATTCATTGGTTTGTACATACATTTCTGTCCTAGAATTTTCGTAGTTAGTTATGTTTACATTTTTAGCAAAATAAGTACCTAGGTATTTATTGTTTAATCATTTTCAATTGTCATAAACAATTTTATTTTTTATTTTATTTTTTTGCTGGGATTGGTAGACATTTATGAAACTATACATATATCTTTGATTGAAGTTTACCGCGGTAAATGTTACATTTATTTCCAATCAATTGTTGTTTTTCTTATAGCTTAAATTTATCTTATTTATAATTTATCTAAAAAATTGTTGAACTTGAGTGGTTTAAAATGTTTTAACTGTGTGTGTGTTAAAACATAATATGTGTATTAACATAAAATATTAAATACTATTTTTATTCATTAGTTTCCACTTTCCAGTGATTTAGATTCCAAATTTTCTCTCCCTTAGCTCATAGACTTTAGTTATAAAATCACTTATTTATCAAGAAATATCAGTACCTAATTAAGTAACATAGTAATTTTTTATTTATTCATTATTATTTAAAGCCACAATATGAAGAAGAAAAAAAAGAATGTACAGATTTTGAGAAGAAGTCTTGTGTAGATTTGCCTTATCCTTGTATCAGCTGTAAAATGGATGGACCGTGTGTATATGGAAATCAAACAATAGCAAAATGCAACGTAGTTGATGTTTCTTGTGAAGTATACAAAACTCTAAAAATATATATTTTAGTTTTCACACAAGAATAAAATTTTTATATTGTAATTGTATGTATTTTGTTGTAGGGAGATAAAACATTTGTCAAAAATTTGACTTGCCGATTTTGTTATCAAACTGATTTTTGGGAGTATACATGTGAAAAAAGTACATGCAATTCAGCTAGTTCTCCACCAGCATATTATCAGTTAGTTTTAAAATCAACAAAACAAGTAACATTAGATAATAGATTTTCAATTTTGTATTATTTTAAAAAATATATTTCTCTCTCAACTGTTCCTACCTAATATATAAATAAATTAACCTTAATTTGGTTAAGTTGACAATACAAGGAATATGTAAGAGGTAATACTAGTGTTTTACCTACATTGTGGTTGCATCAATGATAGACAAGATGATAGAAAATATATTGAGATGGTTTAGGCATGTGATGAGATGAAAGGAAACAGAAGAGTATAAGTAGATTAATAAAATGAAGGAAAAATAAGTAAAGGAATATTAAAGAAGATATGATTGGATAATTAATAATAGATCATAATTGAGCAAAGCCTGAAAGGAGAGCTCATTCTTAGGCGACTCGTGTATTTCGTTAGACACTTAACTCCTCCTAGACTACTTGACCGATGAATATGAAATTTGGCAAGATAGTCAACACTGGTCAGGACAAGGTTTACAAAAAACAAAATTTAAAATCGGACATACCACGGAGGAATAATCACCGAAATAAAATTTCAATAGCTGATTATTCGAAAATGGTCAATTAAACAATTATTGATTTTGGCGCCAAAATGTGCAACATGGTCATCTCTGTCCAACAAAGAAAAAAAATTTAAAATCGGACATACCACGGAGGAATAATCACCGAAATAAAAATTCAATAGCTGATTATTCGAAAATGGTCAATTAAACAATTATTGATTTTGGCGCCAAAATGTGCAACATGGTCATCTCTGTCCAACAAAGAAAAAAAA
>CM029358.1:35355739-35410813 GCA_017140985.1 Hormaphis cornu | reverse complement strand
ATCAAAAATCGGACATACCACGGAGGAATAATCACCGAAAAAAACAAACAGGTTGCAACAATGTAACTCAACAATTGAACTGATGTGCGCGTGAAATCATAAATCCCTGGCGAAGCCCTTTTATTTTTTCTTCAGAAAAAAAAATTCTTTTGTCCATTTAAGAACTGTAATTCGACGTTTTTTCCTAGATTTTTTTGTGCAAAAAATTACATTAACATATAAAAAATATTAAGCAATATTAAGTGTAGGACTACCAGCCCGACCACTATCGCAGGACATGTATCAACGTCCATTCTAGGGTATCGTTACACGAGCAGTTGTGTTACGCAGCTTCGCTCAATATTTGCAACAGCAGAATGCATTGCATACCTAGTTAAATTGATCTTAGACAGTCGAAAATGGTATGAAAGCTGTTAGTATATGTGTGTGTAATTGATGTAGATGAATGTGCCAATGTGAAGGTATAGGAAAAATGCGTCTGACCTCAAAGCAAAGAAGAAGAATCTCAGACCACAATTTTAAATTTAGTTGTTTTGGTATAAATTTTAATCTAGTATTTTGTTAAACACCTTAAAATTTTTTACTGTCTGAAAATCTTATAAGAGTTAATTTATGTATTTTTTTAAAACTTACTTTACTTTTTCTTTGTCAAATATATCCAAGTATTGTATTTACAAAAAGTGCGTTGTAATAAATTAATTTACTTTTCTATACAAGATTTTGAGATAACAGTTTTAAAATTCAATGAAAAGTAGAAAGTAAGGAAAGAAATATATAAAAAATTATATAAGATTATATTAAAAATCGGAGCATTTTTACTACCCTTAAAGCTTTTCACGGAAAACAATACATTCTTTGCTACGCAAAGAATCTAACATATTATTGTTAAGAGTGGAGTGTTTTTCAGTGAAAACATTGTATTATCTGTATAGTTCATTTGCACATCTACTGGTAACAATACAATACTTTATTTTTAATTAGAAACAACTGGCATTCATTTTTAACTAATTGCTAACATGACAGCTGTTGATTCTAGTGGCATTTCTAAATTAAATAAATTAAAATTTTATTAATCTTAATTTAAATTACTTAACAAAAAAAACTATTTCAGATCCAATTGTACTGTGAACAGAGATGTTTTATGTTTGGGAAAACGAAAATTTTTAAAAAGACTGCGTTGCAACTGGACAGGTGGTCATCGATGGTCAACTGCATTAATTCTAAGCATCACACTTGGAGGCTTTGGAATCGATAGGTATGATTATTTAACTATCCATTTGTAATTTATATTTTTATCATCACCTAGTCCAGGTTATAAAATAAGTAAGAAGAAAAACATCCAAGGCTCATTGACATATATATTATATAATAACTAAATAGCCAACTCCATATAATACCAATAATAAAAGTTAAAGTTAGATATGCTAGACCATGTTAATTCACTATTGAATCTGCCCCAACTGTAGATGGCAGCCGGGTTCATTATTTTTAAAGAGTTGGCTATTTAGTTATTATATATGTCTATGCCAAGCATAAACATACTTATTATAATATTCACTAAAAAAAAAAAAAGCCTCATTAAGCTACTTGTGTTTTTTTTACTGATCTGGACTATGTTATTACCACTTACAATATACTTTCAATTATAAATCACATATTTTTATTCTATAGATTTTACTTAGGACATTGGCAAGAAGGCATTGGTAAACTATTCAGTTTTGGAGGTCTAGGAGTTTGGACACTTATAGATGTATTATTGATCTCAATCAGGTACCTTGGTCCAGCAGATGGTTCTCTATATTTATAATTTTTTTTTTTTAAATTGTATTTTAGAATTTATGTTTTATAATAAAGAGTATATTTAACATAATTCTTTAAAAACTTTTTGTTTTATTGTTCTTTTTTTACTATGATTAGATTTTTAACTAACTTACCTATTAAATAAAAGATTTATTTTCCTATGATCTATTCACAACAAGAACCAATTCATGTGGTCAAGCCTTACACATGAGCTACTCACTATTTTCCTATGGGGTGCCAACCTCACGTAGCACCCCAACTTTGTCGTATCGGAATCAGTGCTCGAATTGGGGTGGGACGGAGGCAGACAGAGTCCGCTTCAATTTTTTTATAAAGTTCAGCGTTCCCCTTCATTTGAATAAGGGTTACTGTAAAATTTATCTGTAACTAAAACCAGCCTCCGTCCTCAATTTGAGTTCCAATTCAAGCACTGATCAGAACCAAACCCGTGCCAATATTTTGAAACACCGACTTCAGAATTTGCAACTCACAATTTTCACCGCAAATTAATTTTTTCGTATGGGGTGCCAACTTCACGCAGCACCCCAACTTTGTCGTATTGGAATCAAACCCATTTTCGCCGCACAAATGAAATTATATGGACACTCCTTGATGTACCTATTATCTAAGTTTATATATATATATATATATATAAATATATCTTTCGTGATAAGTTGATAACTGATAAGTGATAAAAATTAAATGTATACCACAGAATTATTATTTTGTGTCATTTACTGAATACTTAATACTGAATACACATACATTTAATCTCTTTTCTATGCATTTGCATTAATTTATAATAAAAATTAAAATACCATTGTGTCTGGTGACAGATTTATATTTTATTTGACATATTAAAATCTGTCATAATATTATACTTACTCCAAGTTCCAATGTCAATAAATAAAAATTTATAACAAAATAGATTTTAATCTAAGTGTAGTATGTATTAACCATAGAGTATACTAATAGTCAATAAAGTTGAGTAACTATAAAACTACTTTTTTTTTATAGAGGTCACTTGTATACATAGTATGAAGTATAAACATTATCTATATCTTGAAATTCAATTATTCAGTTTTCAGAATATGTCACTTATGAACACAGTTTGATAGACAAGCAGTCAAAAAAACACAACTCGGCGCAGATCACTTCAGAAAACATCAGTCTGATTAGCGGATTCTACACTTTAACGTGGTCTTTTGAGATTTCTGATTGGTAGAGACTAGAGACACTTGTCTGCTGTTCACTTATTGCAAGTGAGTAGATCATTGTGCGATTTAATCGTAGTTGCATACCTGATCCCAATTTATACTAAGTAATATATTTCTTCAATGCAGTAGCGGATTACTACGGAGAGGAAGAAATGATTGGTGTTTAACTCCCCATTAGATATTTTTAACACTCCCATTGGTAAACCTTAATGTTATTTATTATATTTTACCTAGTATTTTTGATAATGTTACTATGTAACCTATGTTGGCTTGTGTGAACTTACACAGGTACATTACATTTTTAATGAGAGTAGATATTGGATAGGTATATTAAACATTTCTATTTGATTTGGTAAAAGGTGATTTACACCCCATAAGTTTTTTTATCTGTAATAAAATTCTGTGGTCATATGGTGTCATTGTGATATTATATATTCCTAATGCCTGATTCAAGTATCAGACTATCAGAGTCAAGAATCTAAGAAGGTGCGCCCATGAACACAATAACCTGGGCCTAAAGTTTATCTCCTCAACAGTAGGGTTTTACATATCTTCCAGGGTTATAGTTCAATCTCACAACAAAATTTTAGTTAACTTCTATCAGTTTGCGTTTACTAAAGTTCATGATGGTGCCAAATACTGTAAATAATTGCTTATCTGAATGTTTTTACCAATGCACAGACTTGTTTGAATGATGCAACATCAAGATTTTTACCCCAAGTATGCTAAATTGAATATTGGAGGCTCATTGTTTTATACAACAATTGGTACTTTAACTAAACATGATACAATGCTGAAAGCTATGTTTAGTGGTCGTATGAACGTTCTTACAGATACTGAAGGTACCTTTGTTTATAAAAGCTTTTATTATAAATTGTGTATTAAATTTATTTTATTTTAATATCATTTAGGTTGGGTATTAATTGATCGGTGTGGTAAACATTTCAATTCTATACTAAACTTTTTACGTGATGAACAAGTTGCTCTTCCTGATAAAACTCATGAAATTGCTGAACTATTAGCTGAAGCAAAGTTTTATTTAATTACTCCACTAGTTGACGCTTGTCAACAAGCCTTACGGCTTAGACAATGTAAAATTGAGCCTCAATGTCGTATACCACTCATATCCACTAGTGCAGATTTAAGTCAATTAATAACGTTAAGTTCAAAAGTAAATATTTTAATTATATTTTTTTGCATTTTATTTTAACCTATATGTATCTAGGTATTTATCTTATTACATTTTTTAGCCTATTGTTAAATTGCTGATCAATCGACATAATAACAAGTATTCATACACAAGGTAATAAATTTTTTACTTCCTACTTAAGTGTCGTATGCTTTTATTGTATGATTTATGTATTTTTAGTGCTTCAGATGACAATTTACTGAAAAATGTTGAGTTATTTGACAAACTCTCTCTGCGTTTTGGCTCAAGATTTCTTTTCATCAAAGATGTTAGTGGTTCAAGTGAAATATGTTGTTGGTGTTATTTTGGTTTAGCTACTAAAGTTGCTGAAGTTTGTTGTACATCTATTGTGTACGCAACAGATAAAAAACATACTAAGGTATTTGAATTTCATTCTTAGTGAATAGTTGTTATATCTTTAATACATTTTGATTACATAACCAATTATTATTATTATTATTATTATTAGTCATTCAGTGCTCAAATTGGAAAAATAATAGAAGGGTTATGCTGTTAAGTGAAAAATAGGAAGTATTCCTACTACCCTATACCATACCATAGAGACCTTAAAATTAGTAGGGGTGCACTTAAATCTTTGGAAAAAGTAAAGGAGCTCCATGCGGCTTGCACTCTCCCCCAATTCTAGCACTGGAGTTATTTCTTCAGCATTCATTTAATTTATCTTAAGACTCTTTTCTCTTTATTTTTAATTATATACCTGCTATCTGTGACATTACCATATATTCTCTTTAACTAGCCGTCCTTGCATTAAAGCGCTAAAATTTTTATTTTTTTTAATACTTTCAATTTTCTCTCTAAAATCCAACACATACTTTCTTTTCAATTACACACTGTCATTATTGACACTATTGATTATGATTTATGAAATATAAAAATAAGTAATCTGTACAATAGTAATATTTATTATTTGGCAACCAGTTGTAGGGCAAAACAGCTTTGTGCGCTAGTATTGAGCTGGGATGCAAGAAGGAAGTACGTTCATTGATTTAATATTACAATATTAATTAACTTTGATTTATTAATTTAATCAAATACTACTCATTTATAGTATTTGATTTAATTTAATATTATAAAATCAATGGTACCATCTCGATGTTGCCACTATATTGTTCATTCCAAATTCCAATAACCAAAAAATCATGTTCAGTATTTAAAAGCATTTATGACAGTAAATAAAATTTATACAAGTCAAGTAATCTAACTATGATAACAAAACTTTTTTTTTAAATTATTATATTTTTAATACTCAGTTGGCATGTAGAAATATGTTCCTAAGTATGTATACCTCTATTAAAACTGTATTTTTATTTGTTTGATTTAGGTTGATTTCCCAGAAGCAAGAATTTATGAAGAATGTCTTAATCTGATGCTTTATGAAAATCGTACTGAACCTGATCAAGAACTTATGCAAGCTACTTCTTGGCGGGGCGCTGTATCTGGTATGTCTTCAGCATATGGGAGTGACGACGAAGAAGAACGAAATCGTATTGTGCAAAGAAAAAGATTGGTATTATAGTGCTTCTTGCTTAAAAACGTATTAATTACGTTTCAAAAATAAATTGTGATTGTTAATACCGTCATTGTGATGTAAATTAAAATTTTGAGTCGTTATTACATTGTATTTAATATTTTTTTTTTGTGAAATCATAGCAAAAATGAATTTTTAGTTTAAACAGTTTATATGACTTAATCTAAAGAGGTTTTTGACTTTCTGGAGTAAATCAGTCTTCAATTTTTACGCTTTTATTACTAATTCGGTCTTGGCCGGAGCAGGACCGGACACTTGCTGCTGCTGCAATGGCTTTGGTTCAATCATTGCAATTGCAAACACTGGTAGTTTGAGTGTCCAGCTACTAGCACCAAAATAAATAAATAAATACCAAAATAAATGCGCAATGATAATTAAATTGATGACTGTGGTGCCAGGGGTGTTGATGGCACTGGTTTTGCTCGTCTATCTTATCATTAACGGCTGTTGTCATGATGGCGAGGCACTCGTTATAATAATCGACCAAATATTAAATCAAAGCAAGTACATTAAAATTATTTTAAAGTACATATTTAAGTTAAAAATTTACTTAACAATTTAAGTAAATTTTTAACTTATTGACAACAATCGGTGTAAATTAATTAAATATATTTTATTTCTTCTACTCACTACGAATAAACTTAAAATTTACTGGTACTCTAGTGTTAGGTTAATCTCAATCCATTAGTTCTTAAGTTGTATTAATTTTATGTGTTAAAAACTAACACCCTTTATTTTATTTATTGTTAAAAATATAAATGTTTAAAAATACTTTATAGTTATTTATTTTATAGTATTTAGTTATTTTTTTTTTTAAGAAAAGTGTAGTTATCCCAAATAAAAACAGCAAGGTAAATTAGTTGATTCATAAACTTTATGTACATACTTTTTTATAATACATGGTATAATAACGTTGATTAAGAATCAAATGCAAAGCTGTCAAAAACAATTATTGTTGCTCTAAAATACTATACTATATATTATTTATTATAAGCAATAAGAGAATCATTTGGTTTGGTTATCTTATAACAATTTTTAATTTTAAAATAAATCCTGTGGAACTACAATTTTGTAATGTTTAAAAATTTAAATATTTATATTCAATTCTAAAAAATGAGCAACTTCACAACCAACGTATTCACAATCTAAGTTTATATTTACATAAATAACGCACGCAAATTCCTAAAACAAAATCAACTGGCTCTTAAGTCTTAAGGTCGTAATATTGTACTGCCTTCCAAATAAATTTGAATACATTTTTTTTAACATCAAAATTAACACATTAACTACATCGAAATAGTTTAAATTTTCATACTGGGTGTAGAGTAGAATTATAAAAATGAATATAGTGCTATCAATTCATAAAAAACATTAAAAAAGAACTCAATTACTCAAAACTATTGCAATCAAATATTATACTATCAGTACATCCAGTATTTGTGGTTACAGCACAGGACTAAAATCTCTCCCAGCAAGTTTGTTTTACCAAGATAAAATATTTTATCTTAACCAATAAAAGTTTTTTTAAATACTCAACAAATGTAAAATATCTCTGATGCTCAATTTCTAATTAAATATATATGAGCATTAAATAATAATTTATAATAAATTTTACTCTCTTGACATCGTAGTACTCAAAAAACTATGGTCTTATTCAGCTATTGCCAACCAGTGGTGGTCCGCAAGAAAATACTGATGGTCTGCAGAAAAATTTGAAATATCATTCACCATTTTGTTTTTTTAACTTTCTGATAATTTAATCAATAATGGTCGTAAATTGGATTAAAATAAATACAGTATATACTGTGCAGCGAGAGAACATTCCGCAGGCCTACAAAAATTGGTTTGTCGTATATTGTCAATCAGGATTGGCGTCACTCGCAGCAACCCTACCGGTTACCTTAGTGAGGAAAATTTTGACAATTGCAGAGTTGTCATTTGTACGTGCAAAAGCGGCATGTTCTCTTGCTGGACAGAGTTTAGTATCATATTATAAACCTAAGAATGCGTATTAATTATTTCTTTTATGCTATAATTTTTAGAATTTATATTTTGTTTTGTTATTTTTATAATGAGTGATAAAAAGAAAAGTAATTGGTATCTATAATTTTCTAAGTATAAAAGTAATTAATTATAATATTATTTTACGTTTATATATATATATATATATATTTTATCTGGTATTTGATTTATCAGTGGTATGTGTGTGTAGGAAAACCTAAAGGCTCTGCAGTTGTCTACTCCAAAATTTCTGGGGGAAATTGGTTTTATATGAAGGTTATGCTTTTTAAAATATGAGGGGTCCATAGAATTTGAAGTTTTAGATTTAGTGATCCGCGAGGTCCTAAAGGTTGGTGACCGTTGATCTAGTCTACTCAGTCCTGATTTATGGTAATTTTTTAATGTAAACTAAATAGTTTTTGCGGAGGTCAGATTCGAACACGGAGTATTGGAGGAGAGACCTTCAATCGCTGGGCCACCGCAAATTGATCAGCCAAACTTTGATACTTTCACATTTAGGTGGGTGTCATGTGCGCGATTCACGAGACGGGGGCGGGCTTTGGGCCCATGTCAATAGTGCCACATTTATCTATAATTAACATATTTTAGATCAAACAATCTTATATATCTTATTGTAATGCTGCGTTTTTCCACCACAGTATTTATTGGAACTTATAAACATGTACTTAACTAAAACCCTAAGGATGTATTGCATGAAAAAATTATTTTTACAGAAAGTAATACAGGTCTGTAATTTTATTGGACGGTTAAGTTTACAAAATTAATAAATTTACTTGCATACGTTTATGTAACAACATAAGACAAATAACAGTTCTCAAAATTACTGAAACGTACCTTACATCAACTGTAACTGTTTTAAGAAAACCTTGCAAAAATGTTACGTATGTTGAATATTAAGATGTGTGATGAATTTACATCTGTGTAATGCAACAAAAAATATAAAAGTAAATTAACGATACACAATTATTGAATTGACACTATGTTGAACAAAAGTTGTACATTCCTGGTTCTAGTATCAAAGAAACCCATATAATTTACCGAAATACACTGGAATTCAATCTCAGTTATTTCAGAGTAATTCTGCTATCTATACTTTTAATTAAACTTAATTCATAAAGACATTGAAAGGTAACATCAGTTTTACAGAAATTACTGCAAGCAGAAACACTGATATAAACACTCAGTCACGTGAATAATAAATCCAAAACGGATATATCATAACAAATCGCACTGTGATAGTTAAATCCATAAAAGCAGTTTTAAATGTTCAATGTACGCACACATAAATTCTAAAAAAAACTAAAAAACCAAGAAATGTAAGTACAAAATGTATTATTCCAAATAATGCTGATGTTCTTTTATTTCCAAAATGTACAACTTAAAAATAAACATTTTGGAAAATTAAATTAAAACAATTTTAAATAACTTCTATAACTAGGACAAGATAAAAGTTCGAAAAATGATTAAGAAACTTAGAATACATAACATTTAATTTGTATTTTTGTAATAACAATCAGAAACAAATATAAAAATTATAGTTTAAACTTTACTTAATACACTTTTGGAAACTAAATAATAAATAGAAAATAAAAATGAAATAGTAACCATTAATAGTAAACACCTTATACATAAAAAAATGTGTTAAATTAAATTAATTAGAGTAATTATTAACAATAAACATGGTTGATTAACTTTTTAAACTTAACTTTAAATTACCAATTATTTCTTCTATTCCCTGAAAACCCTTCATTTCCTCTAGAAAATCCTCTACCCCCACCTCTGCCTCCTCTACTACCTCTAAATGGCCTGTCAACACCTTCAGCTCTTACCCTCTCTTTTTTAGCTTCAAATCTTTTAGCCATATCTGCTACCTCCGCTGGTACTTCTTGCCCAGATTTTTCCATAACTTCTACAAGATCTTTGGCTTTACTCCAATCTTGCCTAGTCATCAAGGTGATTGCAAGACCCGTTTTACCAGCACGCCCCGTACGTCCTACTCTGTGTACATACTCTTCAATATCCTTTGTAAAGTCATAATTTATTACAACTGTGATATCATTGATATCAATTCCACGAGAAGCCACATCAGTAGCTATTAAAATTGAAACGTAACCATTGCGTAAGCTTTCTAGAGCCATTTCACGATCACTTTGTTCTCGACCACCATGAATAGATTCGACATTAAAACCTTTCATGCACAAGTCTGATGAAAGATGATCAACAGTTACCTTTCGATTTACAAAAATTATAATCTGAAACAAAATAAATTAACACCTGAAACAATATTGTTATGACAAGTTATTTAATACAATATAATAATATGTATATTATATTATACTATAATGATTAATATAGGTTATTATAAATTCATGGTAATGAATAATATTATTGAAGACTTACTTTATCCTCCTTACTAGAATTTTTAAGAAAATCATCAAGCCACGACTCTTTTTCTTCTTCCTCCATAATAAGGATATTTTGTTTCACAGTATTGACTGTGGTCAAGTCCATCGATCCAACCATTACTTGAATAGGATCAGTTGTATAACTTTTGGCAAGACGTTTAACCCCAGGAGGCCATGTTGCACTAGTCATTATGGTTTGTCTATCTGGTCTCACTTTAAGTAATGAAACCCGTATTTGAGGCTCAAACCCTAAATCCAACATACGATCAGCTTCATCAAGTATCAAAAATGTCACATCAGACAAATCAATAGCACCACTGCCTACAAAATCATTCAAACGGCCAGGAGTAGCAATTACAATTTCAACTCCATTTTTCAAGCACTCCTTTTGCTTTCCAGAACTTGCACCACCATAAATACTCATGGCTTTCATTCCTTTGTAACTATATTTGTTAACCTGAACAAAATAAAACATAAATGTTAACTAAATAGAACTTACAGGTATATTATTATAAATTTTGTATGTTTAAGTCTATTTTTTTCTTTTAACTTAAATGTGTTTATTAAAAACAAATTATAAAGTAGATATTTGTATATCAGAAATAATTTCTAAAATTACTTTCATGAACAATAAAAAACTTGATATAAACCTAACCTAACCGAACTTAATAGGTAGTATTAATAATTTTTAGTTTTCAAGACAAACCTAAAATATTTAACTAATAACAACGGGTTATTAATAATAAGTATTAATAAAAAACTTAGTGAAAAATTTGATCTAACCTACGATTCCATAAGTGTTGTTAACAATTTATTAAAGTAAAGTCTTAAGACTAAAATACTATTCCTGTAAACATGAATATAAAATACTCGTATTACATACCTCGCTCTCAATTTGCAACACTAACTCTCTAGTTGGAGCCAATACCAATATTGATGGACCTTTTCGTTGACTGCGAGGAGTTGACTGAAAGTCAATATGAATAAAAGCAGGAAGCAAAAAGGCCAATGTTTTCCCTGTTCCTGTTTGAGCTATAGCAATCAAATCGTGACCACTCATAATAATTGGCCAAGCCTGGCACTGAACCGGCGATGGGGTTTCGAACTTTTGTTTTTGTATTTCTTCTAATATTTCTGGATAATCTTTAAAAGCATGTGAAAATTTTAACACTGGTTTGGGGATTGGTTTCACATTGTTCTCATCAATGTATTTAACCATAATGTTATTTTTTGACAACCTGAAGTCTTCAATTTCTTCTTCACTTAACTTGGACACTTCCGGATGTTCTTTGTAGACATTTTTTATAATTGGAGGCAAAGCAGCTAGTCTCTTCTTTAAATTTTCTGCTTGTTCCATCATCAAACTGTCCCAATCAAAATTTAATGTTGTTTGGGCCGGAATGCTCGCGGCCTCTTCTTGTTGTTTTTTACGAATTTTTTCTGGATCGTTTTCATCAATTATATCGTTAATGAGCTTCTGAGCAATGTCCCTAGCATTAGGTTTACCAGAAATTTTTACGGTTTTGAATCCGTAAGAGCCGCTGTCAATGACCGAGATAAATGCACCACTCTCCTTCTTCAAGCTTTTAATCTTTACACCGCCTTTGCCAATTATCGTTCCAGCTAGGCGACTTTCAATATCCATGAGAATGTCGTCCGGATTGGCATTTGGTTGCTTGTGAAATGTGTGGCTGTACTGTTGCTGTTGATACTCTCCATTGTAGGCCGCGGGCGGTGTATCCCACGAATCCCAATCATCGACTTGACTCATTTGTGTGGCAGCGGTTCAAATTTTTTTTAAAAAAAACACGTGACAACACAGATAACTGGACACGAGCAATTTATCCGCGTAAAGAAAATGGTTGTCGAGCAGTGTGGAGGCTTTCGGAAAAGCGAAATGCGTTACTTAGAAGAACAGATTGACCTGAATGACGCCGGGGCGCAAGCGGCCAAGGACTTAAGAAAAATTCACGGATTACCGATTTTTCACCAAAACCCAAAACATATTACAGATCAAAAACTATATTTTCATCGCTCTACCGCTCGTCATACCGACATTCAACTACAAAGTGCAAGTATCAACAACATGCAACCACGGTACCATCAATTTGCAAGCGAAATTTGCAATTTGAATGGCGGATGCTTTGGATTTTGGAGAAGGGATACATGTGACGTTTACAGTGCAGGCAACCATAAACATGTTAACATTTGTTTTATGTTGAAAAAAAAAAAGTTTCAAATTAAGTACCAACTCGGATAGACATTTTTTTATGGAACATTTAAATTCCACATAAAAATATTATGTGAGTTATATATAAATACTCAACAACAATAAATAATACATAATTAATGACCAAAACAAAAAACCACTATTATAAATAATAATGCTCTCATATACTAATAATTTGGTTTAAAGTTGAACAAGTAACAACATAATAATAAACAATATTAATAATAATATAATATTTAATTCCAATTTATTTTTAATTGGGGAAAACACATTTGCTGCATTCAGTTCTTGCATTTTGGCTATAATTAAAAAAAGTGTATTATTTCATGATTTTAAAATGAAGAGTATAACACCCAAACTTCTGTGCGCATAATAAGTCAGGTGCACGTGCAAGCGTAATAAGGTCATAGAATAATTGGAGTTTTATTCTTTTGCTTATCCAATCGTCTATTTAGATTCAAACTTGAGAACCAGTGAGTAAAAACATCTCTGCAGTGTTAACACCACTATGCACCCATTGTTAATAAGCAATATTGTTCAATATGTTCATCAACTTTTTCATTCTTAATAAACGTAATATTAACATTGTTAAAAAACTATAAGTGTTACTCATTAGTCAATATGTAAATCAGCATTCTATGCTCCAAATGTTGGCTGTCTAAACGAGTGTGATATAAATATATACAACTACGAGCCCACATTAGTAACTCAAAAAACATGTTTGCTAGAAGGTTAAAAAAACAAAGATGATAAATTTATACATTACATGTACAGTATACTATTCGTCATCAGTTTTATCATATAATGTCACAAATTAAGATTTAATACATGTTCCATTTTTTAAAAGATAAAAAGAAAAATACAATTAAAAAATATTGCTTAGTTTAATGTATTACAACAACTTCAGTCTTACAATATTAACACAAGTAGAAAAATGTAGAGAAAAACTCAATCAACAGGTTGACACGGAACCTAAGTCTGAAAAACAAACATATAATATAAAGTTATAAACATAATAAGTAAAATTTATTAATTAGATAGTTAAAAACTAATGGACAAGTTTACAAATTATTAAATACATAACATATCAAATAACAAAATAGAAATTTTATGCATGACACCAAGTATATAATCATTTAACACATTAAAAATTGTTTATTTATATGATTCAACTAAATAATTACAATCTTTAAAAGATCAACTATTCAATTATTCAAAACACAAATATTATTATTCAATGTATGACAAAATATTTGCTTACAATATATATGAAAATTTTACTTCAAAAACATCAAAGAAAAACATTACCTTAGATAATCAAGTGGAGAACACATCCATTACTTCTACAATGTTTTCACGGCATATAGGACAATTATGTGTACTTCCTTGATAAAAGCTTACCCAACAACTTGAGCAAATGCAGATATGTTTACATGGTAAAAGTACAATGTTAGGTTTAAATACATTTAGACACAGAGAACAAGTAGATGGTTGATCATTATCATCTGAAAAAAATTATGTTAATATTTACTATAAGATTCTGGAGCTATTGATTTTACAAAATTTTTTTTTTTTTTGTCTCCCACTAGTAAAATGGACATATAATTGAGTCTTATTGAAAATTAATTTTGTGTTTGAGCAAAATTATTGTCAAACCAACATCTGTCACATATTATGGCATATTAAAAGTGTAGCCAAGTTTTCAGACAGCATATTATTTTGACTAATGAAAATTATTTTATTTTTCACATTTGAAAACAGTTGCAAATAGTAATTGATGAATAAAGAAATAACAAAACATTTAAAGAGAAATTTAAGAGAAGTAAAAATGTATTGAGAAAATACTAGAAGGAAATGTTATAACTAAGAAATCTTTGACTTTGCATCATATTCAACTAGAAGAATGGTGAAATTATTTTTGCAAAAGAACTTGAATAAAGCACGTTTGGTAAAAATTCTAAATAATCTAGTATAATAAATTTGGTTAGGTACCAAATATAGATTTTTAAAATGCTTTTCAATAAAACATTAAAAAAATTTATAAGTTGTTTGGAAAAAATTTAAATGACGGGTTAAAATCTTTTTCTTTTACTCATAATAAAACCTTTTTTTATAAACATTTTTTTCTGGTGTTTGATTTTTAAAAATCATATACATTGCTAAAACTTTTTTTAAACAATTATGCCCTGTATAGTTACAGTAAAAATATTAAAAATAAAATGTATAGAATTATTATTAACATAATATACACAAACCAAAACTATAAGAGCTCAGCATACCATTTTGTATGTTTTGTTCATTATAATACACGTACTTCTTACTTTTTTGAATACCTGTAAAATGATAATAAAAATCAAAATTATGATGACAAGTAGTTGCATAGGTTTCCAATGAAACTTTAAAAAGAAAGGGAGTACAATTTAAGAAAGCCATACATTTCTAGTTCTCGTTTGATGCAGTGGGTCATTAAACTATAAAGTAAACTATACAAATAATAGCAGCATAAATTTGCTAACATTATGTTAATTTGCTTGGTCACTTGCATTAAAAAAAAAAAAACTGTTGGTGAAATCGAAGAAATACCTACCCAAATTTTAATGTCGGTACAGGAAACCTCAAGAAATAAAAAATTATATAATTTATACTTTTGACGTTCAAAAGTTAATGGCGGTACATACAACTGAGCAAGAATTTAACTCTCAATTTTGAAACTATGTAGGTACATTGTTTTGTAAGGTTAAGTTAAAAGTAGTGTATTAAATTGCTTAAAAAAATAACAATTCTAAGTGGAGCTGGGTTTATGCTTAAAATATATATTTTTCTCAAACAAAAGTTATACATAAACCATAGAGTAAATTAATTTCAATAAAAATTATAAAACTTGTAAAAAACAGTAAAAACCAAGTTCCACTCAAAATCATTATTTTTTTTACAAAATTTCTAACAGTTCAGATCACAGACATTTACAATGTATTTTTATTTTTAGTTATATTTTTTTAGACATTTACAGATTTTTATTTATTAATTAACAAATGAGTAAGAAAGAAATCATTCTAAACAAAGGATTACTTTTAATAAATAATGTGTGGAACATAATGACATATGACTGACATTATCTTCAGAACATAAATTTTGTTATGAATTAAACAACTGCATGTTTTTGTATTTTTTTTACTGAAATTTTTTGATTATTTTTGGCGTATCATCATTTTAAAAAATGTGTGTTTGTTCTGATGGACTCTGTAAAAGAGTAGAAGTGGCATAATTACAAGAAGAATTTGAATCCTAATCTAGTATAACTTAGGAACCTATCATTATACACTGTTTTAAGTTAAATTTCATACATTAATTACCTACATCCCCCCTCAAAGTAATTTCTGATTATACTTCTGAAGAGTAGCTTGGTATTAACAAATCAAGAGAAAAAATAATGTTTTTTAAATATATTTTAAAAACATAAATACACATATTAACAATAATAGTAGGCAGGCACATTAAGCGTATTTTAATTTATTAAAAAATTCATGATACTTACCACCAATAAAACCAAGAAGAATACAAAAAATACATAACAGAATGCAATATACCACTGTAAATTAAAAAAAAATTAATTTAAGCATCAATATTTTACAATTGTTTTATAAATATAATTCAAACTGATTCTTTGGTTAATTTGTATTCTTGTAACACAAACCTTTTTCAGTGTTGAAATTATTAAATGATGAAACTGGTTGTTTGAATTTTGAACACATTTTATTTTCAAGCACCGAGGTAACCGTTTGTTTTAACATACCTGCAATTCAAATAATAATAAATTTATAGTAATTTTTATAGAGGCGAATAAATGAAACACCTATGCAGATGTATGAGAGTATAAATGATATGAAACAAAGTAAAAAGTTCTCCTTAAAAAAATATACATATACAAACAAACACCAAATTCCTTTAAAAAATAAGTTGTAATTAAGTGGGGGATAAGGAGATTGTAGTCCCCTCTAAAATACTTGTTTAGCTCCCCCAAATTATGTAATGGCCAATTACAATGTACATAAGTAGTTCTTTGTTTATTAGATACCAAAAACTATGCATAATTTAGAAAAAATTATCAAACCTAAAATATAAAATCTTCAAATTTATTAACTCATTTTTAATTATAGTAATGAATAAAATTATTATTAGTGGGTACAGGTGAAGCCTTGGCATTTTTGTAATATCAAACAAATTTTAGCTGCCATAAAAATCAAACCCTAATCACGCCAATAGCATGGGTGGAGTGTATTGTTTGGTTTTCAGCTATTTCTTTTTTCATGATATGGGAGGGTTGATCAACCTATTAACCTATTATAGTACCTATAGAGCTGATTTTTGGTGGTGCAATTTTATCTTGAGTAACGCCAGGTAATATTAGGAATTAAGAGTTAAATGACAACAGTATGAAAGTCAAGATTAGGTGTCAGAATACATTTTTAACATAAATGTAAATCTGTTTTGCATTATTTAATTTATGTTTTTAAGTTGATGATTAATGTTTAAAATTTGAATACAAGAACTGGGTTTTGTACATCAAGCATGAGCTACCAACAGCATAGCTTACACACTCTGTGCTCACAACTACAACAATCATAAGTTAACGCACATTAAGATTAATAAATACCTACATATTTTTCTGTCACCGCCACACACAATTAAAAACAATTATGTACACCAAGGCTAGACAATATAAAAAGGTAGGTTGTAGGGGGTTAAAATATATTTTTGTATTAACAAAATAATGAAACAAGTACATTCAATGTAATGTACTAATGTGTGATACCACGAGCATATTTTCTTACCTATTGAGATAGGTTGTAGCGCATATGATTTTTTGAATTCTTCTACATAGTTTTGAAGTATGATTTGATCAAATGACGCAAGTATCAAATAAATACCGAAGAAAATACTTAAAAATATTAAAAGAACAACTATACAAACACGCTTGATACGAATTTCCATGGCATTGACTTGATATAGTTTTATTCTTCTATGTCTATCTGGTAACTAAAAAACGGAATTTATTTCACCAATTTAAATTTTCTGAAAATATTAAGTCTTATTAGGTATCTATAGAAACTTTCGCAGGTCATAAAAAAAATTACTAGGTACATAACAGAAAAAAATAAATAATACATTGAAAACCAGACATTTGACTATAAATCCGGGTTTCCACAGGATAGTATCACTCGCCCCAACTGTTCCGAAATTATATTACTCCAATAGTCGATACACGGTTATCAAGATATAATTATGGCACCTACGTCCCGCCTGCTACACGCATAATACGGTCACGGTAAAATTTGGACTTTGGTTATAACAATGATGATACTAAAATCGTATTAACTTCTTAAATAATGGTCCAAATGGTTTGAAATTTTACCAGGACGTATTCTAGTCAATTACTGATCGCTCAGAATCGTATTTTCAAAGGCAACGATTTATCATTGCTTTCAGATAATATTAAATAATACGTTTAGACCACAACTTCTAAACTAATAACCCACCCAAAGCGTAGTCGCTACTTTGTCAAACTATCTACGCGACTTAGAGAAAATCCGGCTTTTTTTTTTTATACCATCGTATTTCGTAGACTATGCTGAACAAGATGAATACCATTTTGATGATTGATGCTGAAAATTGAAATATCTTGGTTATGACGTCAGATAATATTATCACAGTTTGTGATATTATCTTATAGCGTGTCGTGGACCAAAAAAAAGTGTGTGGACTACATAGTGCATTATCATTTATCTGAAAAGATTACAGAACCTGTTTCAACTACTTTCAACCGTACAACTGGTTGCCTGAAGACACTAAAAAAAAAAAAATTTTATATTTTAATTTTTTGATCAACAGGTTGTACTGTGTTATTATTTCTCACTAATCACTATCACTTTTTCCTACTCCCTTAGTCTTAAGAAAAAAAACAAATTTTTTATTATATTTCTAGCCACATTCACCCATTCTATTTTCGAACAGATATTTTGTGGTTGGCGTTTTCTTAGTAAACATTTTGTTTTTGCGTATTGTTCTAACTTCTAAAGTAAGTATTAGGTAAATGAACATTGATCACACCATATAAATTTGGAATCATCTGAGACCTGAGTCTGGTTTGTATTTATTTACATATTTGTACTCATTCCACAGTGAAATAACTAGCCTACTTTCTAAAGATTTCTCTTTCAACACACATTTTGAACAACAATAAATGAAACATGTACCGACTAAAATTGTTGACATAAGTATTGTTTGTATTTTAGATTAAAGCGGTACAGATAATAATTATGATTCACTTTATTAATGTAATCTAATATGGTCAATCGAAGATAGATGTTTTATCATGTCTTGTGTTAGTGGACACCCAAAAAATTACAATGGCCAAAACAGTACCAGCCAGAAACCTAATGTTGTAATACCGCCAAAGTATCAACCACCACCCAGTCCTAATCGTCAATATCATGCGGAACTAAGCAATTACTCTTCATCTAATATTGACAGGTACTACTTTATTTAGACTATTATGTATTACTTATAAGTTAAACTTTAAAAGTATCCAAATTCATGATTACTAAGTTGATTTTGTTTAATTTAAATCTACAATATTATCATTTTTCATATATGTTTTATTATTGTGTATATCCTGATTTGTGGTCATACCTAGGTATTTGATTTTAATTCAACACTTTTAAAAATTATTGCATATATGGTACTTTTCAGTTTTTATACTCTAGTGGCTGGCAGTAAGACCGGTTTTGTTTTTTTATTTGGCAATTTTTAGAACTTATTTTAGGTTTATATTTGTACTTAACAAACCTACTTATGTAAAATATCCAAATAAGTAAAATAAGTATTGTGATAGGTACTATCTAGATAATATTTTATACTTTACTTACTAAGTATATAGATAAAAACAATAGTGTCATATTTTGGCAAAGATGGTTAGTATTGCAAATTTTTGCTAGCTTTACTATCTAGTTTTTAAATAAAAAATAAAAAAACAGTGTCTTTCTTACTGGCTAATACTATTTTTGCATTTATTAATTCTAGAACAAAACTGAAGAATTTAAAAACTCTTACATTTGTCAAACATATGAGTGCATTGATCTATTTTTAAACATGTTGTATGATAGGTACTTATTTAATTTTAAGTAAAAAAAGTTCTTGAGAAAATTTATACTATTATAAAGGATGTACGTAACTATTTGATTTTTGGTCTAACATAAAGAAAAATTTTGTAATAGGTGAACAACTAAAACATATGATTATTGCAAATGCATTGTTTGAAAAACTTTAATTACATTTACTCATCATTTAATTCCTGATTTTTAATAATTATTTTACTATTAAACTTTAGGACTATTACACTATTGATAAGTTATTTTAGTGATTGACTTAGAAAGTTGGGAGGATTCAGTATTTAATAAAATAGGTAGATGGGAATAGTATAAAACTAGGTAAATATAATATAATTCCGTATATTAAGCAAATATAATAAGTGTTATAGTTTTAATGACTCAATTCAACAGTTACACGCTCACATTTTTTATGTTTTATGCTAAATGTGAGTTTGTTCCTAATTTCAACAGGTGTATTCCTCTACTTTTTGAAAATAATGTTTTTTATAGATATGACAACAACTGTTTCTTGGACAGTGCCACATGTTTATTCATTATAACAACCATTGGTAGTACTTTATTCAATGGCCACTGTCAGTAGGTACAATTTGATTTGCAATTTATTTTAAATTATTTTATAATTTAGGTACAATCAAAGAAATTTTCAAGAAATATACCTACTTACACTAATTCATGTTTTTCTGAATTTAGTTTATCCATTCTCTATTATTCACTTTTTGTTTTATCATGTCAATAATTTAAATATAATTTTCAACTAGCATAACTTTTTTTTTTTTTTTTTGAGGAGGGTTTTATAGTCCATATCATAGGCTATCGGTAAGATTACCTATCATAGGTAACTAGACCTTTCAGTAGGGGGAGGGCTTTAGCCCTAACATAATTAAAATAAGTAAAAAAATGTGGTAGGTTTCGCCCCCAACAGTAGTGCCAAAATCAGATTTTTCATGTATTGCATAAATAAAAATTTTGAAACGCAATACCACCTACCCAATTTTCGGGGTTATAAACTACTTTAACACTACTTTTCGATACCACCACTCACCTAAATCATGTATTGCATATGCAATACATAAGTATAAGATTCAGCGGCACTGCCCCCCAAATTCACCCCACAAGTAACATTCATTATTAAATTATAATATTATTACATAATTTTATAATTATACACTGTATGTGACATGTATAAGTAATAAAAAAAGTGGTATTGAAGTGAACATTTTAATATATTAACACATTATTAAGTATTATTTTAAACACAAGTTAAATTTTCTTAAAATATAAATGAAAGGTAAAGAAATTTTATTGATAACTATAGCCTCCGCTCAGTATTTGCAAATTTATTTAAAATGTCTTCTTTGTTTAGAACATTTGACAAATCTCTTTTAATTGTATGTTAGATAACTTAGAAAATCTATTTGGTAACATGGCTGACCTTATGTAAGTGTTTATTCGACGCATTGCTGAGAATGTTCTTTCACAAGACGCGGAACTTGTTGAAACTGAAAAAACTAAATGTAGCATTTTGTATAAATTTGGAGAAACAGATTTTTCCATGATACTTATCAGCCGCTTTATATGTTCCTGGCGATTTTCAATCTTTTTCCATTATTTATCATAACAATTTTTTGCAATCAATATTTATTGTACAACTATTTTTGTGTTTTAGTTTATTGTTTAGTTATATTAAGTAAATGTTATATCATTTATACTATCTATATAATCAATGGTAATATGTAATAAAAACTATATGATATGATAGGTACGTCATACACAGGGTCATTACATATAATAATATAGTTTGATAACCAAATAAAATAAATATTTTTCAAAGATACATATAAATAAAAAAATTAAATTGGTACTTTAAATTAAAGCTTAAATGTAGCTACTGTTAGTGGTACTAGGAATTATGACAGAGGGGGGGCTAAAATTACAGTTAGGGGGCTTAGTTCCCCCCTAGTTATGCCTATGGTCCATATGGTACGCATAAGCTTCCAATCTTATGATATTTAAGAATATTGCCGAGTTCAATATTGGAGTTAGTATTTTGGCAGTTACTAGAATACAATAACCAAAATACTAAAATACAATAAACAAGTTTTAGTTTATGTGATAAAAAAGTTTTCATCCACCTTGAGGATAAAAAGTATTTAATCTATTACAAATTATTTTTTTAAATGTGCATTAACAAAATCAGTGGCGTGGCAAAGGAATCTTCATGACGCCTAGGTGTCAAAAATATTTTATAAAAAATAATAAATATCCTCTTGAAAATCTTTTTCTGGTGGATATTATGGACTATTCAGAGAGGAGTGGGTACTGGAAAACAAGTTTTGCATTATAGATAGCAAAATTATTGTGTTTTGTTTATTTTTCGTGTCCTTTCATTTCTAAGTGAACTTTAGGAAGAATTTTGGTATTGTAGTAATTAGATTATCTAATTTATCAATTATGAATGTTTATTTTTGGACAAATACTGTTATTTGTATATTTTTTGGTAGTATATATAAGCTATAATAATAATTTACCATATTTTACTATTATGGTTTGTTAAATTTTGATGATATAACATAAAACATATTATTATATTAGGTCATATTTAAATAGACATTTTAATAAATAATTGCCAGTTAACATCAGAACTATATTTAAAAGTTTTTAGTACAGCAATATTTGTATACATATTTTCAGGAGACAACCAGTTGAAAAGCCATATGCCAACACTACCGATAATCTTAGATTTAGGACTTTGCCAGGGGAGCAACCTTCAGATATGTTGAAGTTTGTGCGAAAAATCGATTCGGACAGTTCAAACAAAAATTCTCCTGATCAGGTTGTAAATTGTGTAGCATAAAAAACATTTCTATAATTTTTGTTCTTGTGTTAAGGTGGGTCAAATGATGGTGGAAATCAATAATTTAAAAGAAACAAATCAAAGGCTGAATGATGAAAATCAAGAATTACGTGATTTATGTTGTTTTTTGGATGACGATAGACAAAAAGGGCGAAAACTTGCTAGAGAATGGCAACGATTTGGAAGATATACTGCTTCTGTGATGAGACAGGAAGTTGCTGCTTATCAAGTAAAGTTAAGACATCTTGAAGCCAAGCAACAGCATCTAATTGAAGACAACATGGAACTTAAGGTTTTTTTAAATTTTGAATTATGCATCATTAAAATAGAAAATAATAATAATAATTTTTTTAGGAATTATGTCTATATTTAGATGAAGAACGGTGTGGAGGGGGTCAAAATCGTTTCAGAGATACTTATGTGTGTAGAGTTTGTGGAAATTCTACTGGTTCCGGAAATATACCTGAAGAATTACATAGAAGAGATGAAGGTGATGGTAGTAGCTCTTCAACAAATGCAGATGAAAACACAATAACTGGTAGCCAGGGTCAAGCCCCATATAGACAATTACAATTACACCAGGCAAACGATTTGCAAAATAGTAAATTATTAATTAGTATTGTGATGAACTTTTGTGATTACTGTGTTTATTTTTGTAGCCCCACAATTATCATTAGATCAAAGATCATTAAATTATATTCGTCAGTTAGAAGCTAAGGTTAAAGAGTTAGAAGAAGAAAAAAATAAATTTTCTAAAAAAAGTATTCTAGAAGAAAAAAGTGATCAAAAAGTTAATAACTGGAGTGCTGATGCCTCATTTCCAGTAAGTTATTTCTATTTTAGTTTCTAAATTCAGCAAAGGAAATTCTAAGAAGAAGAATTTTAAATTTTTATCATTTTTTATTTTAAATTGTATTAATCATTTTTAAAAATAGTAATCATTAGTCTATTTTTGAAAATTATTTCTAGGATTGGGTATGTTCTTTTTAATACTCTTAAGCTATACTTTTTGTAATAAAAAAATTATTTTCCTCTTTACAACTATTAATGCAACTGTTTATTATAGAAAATGACTCATCCAGAATCTGTTTTAACTGCCCTTCAAGTTTTGGAGTTACGTGAACAATTAGATAACAAAGGAGATGAAAGTAAAAATGGTGTGGATATGGAAGATGAAGAAAAAGCCTTACTGAGAGAGATGTGCAATGTAATAATAAAAATGCGTTAGTGTTACTATAAATGAAAAATATTTATTAATAACTTTGTTTTAGGTTGTTTGGCGAAAACTAGAAGATGCACAATAACTGACTAACAAATAGATTTAATTGATGAAAAAATATTTTATAATTATACATATTTAAGTGTATTTAATTTATTAATTTTTAAATTTCCGGTTAGCTTTATCTAGATACTTACCATGTATATTTTATATTTAGTTTCATATTAATATTTTCTTTTACATGACTTACAAGTTACATTTATGCATTTTTTGATCTTTATTATTTTTAACTACTTCATTGACTTAATTTAGTTTAAATAAGTTTGACTAATATTAATACAAAATGTCAATACCTAAAATATAAAAATTTTTATTTTATGTTTTCAAATCAAGATGATTTTGACTATAAGTTTATCAATTAAATTATGATTAAACCATCTGCTTGAAACAAAATATGTTATGGTTGCAAAATGTCTAAAACTATTTGTTCTAGTCTCAAAACCAAAAACAATGAGTTCTGATCCCCGTGACTCCTAATACTAAAATTTGTCTATTAAGTGGTGACAATCGGCGCTTAATTTTCATGCTAGCTACTAACCTTTTTTTTTTTTTGTTAGTAAATATACATATATATTTTTTATAAATAGTGTACACTATTTTGAAGTACTACACAATTTAAAATTTAAATATTTTTTTGTAATAGATTTATCACAATTTATTTTTACATTCTCAATTTGATTTATCCCTAAATTTATCTGTGAGGCTGTCAAATAAATTACGCTATTGAATTTTTACTTTATAATTGATTGTTAAAAACAAATTCTAGAGCTTTTTATAAATTTTTATCCCGTTAAAATTAATTATTCAATTTAATACGTACCATGCAACTCAAAAACATAAAATAAAGAAACACTTAATTAAAAATTTAAATACTTGCCATTGTTTAAATATAGTTAGCAAGAATAAGGTTGTACATGTATAATTTTTATAATGATTGATCCTATTAATTTTAGTTTTTATCGTTATATCATATAAATATGATATTGAAAATGATTTTATTATAGTATTTATTTTATAGTTACAAAGTAATATATTCAGTATTAAGTTTGTTTGTTAATGTATAACTTTAATACTTAAGATTAATAGATTCCTTAAGTTATTTTGAATTATTCATTTTTTCATTCATTTATAATATGTATATACTATATGGACAATAGACATAAATTCATTAGTATTCTAAAATAATTTTTTATCATACCGTTATTGTTTGCCACATAAAATATTTACAATAGATAATACATTTTGTTTCATCAAATATGAGTAAATGTTTAATTATAGTTTGTATTATTATTATTTAATTATTTAGTGCATAAGATGAACTATTTTAAAATATATTTAAATATTTTAAAATAGCCAAATTTTTTTTTTTAATAAAATTTCAAAATAATTGCCTATATATAACCCCTTAAAAATGACTGCGCTGACATCCTAGACGAGACGAGATTATTTTTAAAATAATTTCATAATAACTGCATACACAGAACCCCTTGAAATGTCTATAATGTACAATAAATACCAGACTTCATGTTATACAAATTTCATATATTTCATTGTTATACCACAGAATAAATGAAATTTATTTATTTTATTTATTCTGGGGTTATACATCAAATGTATCAATTTATACCTAGTTGATGCATAAATATTATATGAGGATCTTTTTGTCATGGATCTAGTTGACACAAGGGGTCCAATTGACATTGGAGTATCTAAATGACGCGAGATCAATTTGGCTACAGGGAGGTGGTAGACTACAAGAATCTAAATGGCAATAGGAGATCTATACAGTTGTCCGTTTATCCATTTCAATGGGTTTGAAATATGTAGTGCCCTACTTTTGCCTGTTTTAATTAGTATTATTTTTTTGTTGTGATATCTATAAACCAATAAGAAATGCCAAAAGGCCGTGGTGCCATAGTTATGCGCAACACTGAACTTTAACACATTTTATAGAGTAATTATTACTCATATTTATACATAAATAATTGTTTATAATTATATAAACAATTATTTAACTTATTTAGCCATGTATTTATATTTATATATCTATATTCTATGGTATAATTACAGAATGGATGATAATTTTTTTCATATTTTTTTCTCATTAAATAGTTATGTAGAGCAATGATTACATAACAGTAGTAACATTATGTATTATGTAATCTTTGTGTAAACTTATGACTACCATAACTAAATACAAATTTGAAATAACAAAATGTTTGTGACCATAATTATACTTTGTGTATAGGAATAATTGTACCATTTTACTTAACTACAGTATTAATTTTTCTTATCAAATATTATTGTTGTTGGCCAATTCAGTAGAATTTGCTATTTTTTTTTTTTATTCTTTTAGAACTTATTAATTAATTGTGTAACATTTAATTTCTTAAAAATAAAAATAATAATTGTTAAAATTAGATTTGTTTTTAATTTTATGTGTTTATACATTATACATGTTATACTATGTAATGGTCTAAAAATTTAACAAATATCCAGGGGTAAGTGCCAGTTTTATAGTGTTGTCCAGTCTATCTTTCAAATTATGGGCCTAGAGTCTACATTACCTTTAGGCTCATCGACTCAACAGTACAATGCAATTTATTCTATATATTATATTTTGTAATTTTACAAAAATGGAAAATGTATGACTAATTGAACTGTAAATATCAAAGTAACGTGTAACACAATATGTACACTTATATACACCTACTTATATACTACCTGTCTAGCTCTCCTATGCATTGTTATTAAATTACCAATATATCTATAATTATAGATGGTTTAAAACAATTGAGTATAATGTGAGGCTTGAAGGCTGCTGGTATCTGGATATGGAAGATTGAGAAAAGTGAAGGTCTAGAACAAAGGTGGCTGATCTCAAATAGTTCAGTTGGATGGAAGGAGAAGAACTACCAAATAATTGAACAATGAACTGTCATTACTCATTTGTCTTGACTTAAAAACTAATGTACTACCTACCAAAAAAGCATCCTAAAAAAAAAACTGCAAATTTGAACACTCTCCCAACTTTCCTTACACCCAGTGTCTTGAACAAAAAAAAAAAAAAAAATGTGACATTACACTGACATATTACGATTTGGAACTTAGATTTATAAACTAAAATGTTTATGTAAATGTTTACAAAAGAAATTGTATGTTACGATAATTATTGTACAATATTTACTGTGCATATTTTTTTGTTGTATTTATGGCACCACTGTAGGTATATTTCAATATGGTCGCTGACATTTGTCGGGCGGCCGTAAGAGCATTTAATCTATTCTGTGGTAAGAGCCCATTCTATCATGGTAATCGAACATAAAATATCACAGATAACATCAAAATGTTTTTATGTTATCTGTGGTAATACCTAATCGGTATAGTATATTATTATCGAATATCTATATTCTATGACCTAGACGGAGTTTAGAGTTAAGAGCACAATGCACATTCTATGAAAATAGTCACTTTATGTCACTTTCATAATTTAGTCTGTGGTTTAGAGTTTTTTAGAGTTGTTCGTCAACTCGTTTTGGCTTTTGCCAATAATTAGAGTTCGTATTTCGTTTTATGCTGGCCGTGCATTTTGTCGTTTGTGGTGTTGTTGATCAGAAAATCATAACATTTTAAACCAATCTGTTATGAATATACTGTGCAACTTTACGTGCACATACGTAAAGTAACGGCCTACGTTATACCTTGGTGGAAAACATAGTTTCACACGTTTTTTATTTTCTTATAAAACATCTATTTAAAGTAAGTATTATAATGTAAGTACCAATAAAAAAAAAATTACTTTTGAATTGGTCTTTTCTGTTTACAAAGAATTAATGTTGTAATGTGTAATTTATTTGGATTGTTCGCGTTTTCATTCATAGTTATTATGAATAAAAACGTGATATTATTATACTATAATATTTGTCTTTTTGATTGATAGACCTTAAATAAAAATGAATAAACGAACAGCGCTGCTATCGGCAATCATTGTCATAATGGGTCTGGTTACATTATATTTTGGGTAAGTTGTTTGTTATTTTACTCTCTTGAACTTTTTGACAAAAAGTAAAAACAATATATTTTCAGATTAACTATGAAAAGTCCTCGCCCTCCAAAAGATCCTAATGTCTGGGATATATTAATATTCACCCAAACCTGGCCAAATACATTTTGCTACACATGGAAAGTTGAAAATGCAAACCATACCTGTTACTTTCCATCTCAGAAAAATTTATGGACTATTCATGGTATATGGTTTGTATCATTTTTATATTAACAGTCATTAAATTAGTTTTTAAATATCTACTTGCGTATTAACTATTTCATTGTTTTTACCAGACTGTAAACAATAACCATATGTATTGCGTGTATCTATACTAGTGATGGGACAAAATAACAGTAACAGTTATTCATAACAGTTATTAGCGAAGTAACAATAACAGCCTGTTACTTGGAAGAAAAAATAACAGTTACTGTTATTTTTTTAACTGTGTTACTGTGATTTCCATAACGTGGACTAAAGTGATAAACAAATAACTGATAATCAATATTGTGAACCGTGATAGCCAGTACACGCGAGAAAAGAAAAAACTGCATTGATGATAGAAACATTACGAGAGTTAAGAATTAAAGAAAGATTGGGATAAGTTGCATCTTGAAAGGCTAAAAAATTAAATAATAAGGGCCTATTGGAATTGAGAGAAGGGCAAAATAATGAGAAATAAAGAAAATCATCAATAAATTCCTCCTAGTAGAGGAAACAAATATCAATTTGTAATTCATTATTGATAATGCAGTGCATTCTAGAAGCCGGCAACGTTTTAACAACACAGCCGATATACACACACACACACACTCTAATAGAGAAATCACTGGTTTCTTAGGTTATTTTGTGATATGTTACTGTTATTTATTGGTATCAGACTGTTACTATACGAAAAATAACAGTAACTGTTATTTTAACTGTTATATTTTGAGTAACAGTAACAGTTTATAACAGTTATCGAAATTGATAACAAGTTGCCATCACTAATCTATACGTATGCATGACTCTGTATTTCCTCCTAGGGGCCTAACCAAATTTGAGGCCTACTTGACTTAATGGTTGATGACTAGAAAGTGATTTCAAAAGAATTAATTTGTGATTACGTTCTAGATGCTTCTAAGTGAAGGTTTTTTAATAAATTTTGTAGTGTACAAAACGGAATACATGGTTATAGGGAGACAAAACACGATTGGATTATACCCATCTCTTAATGCCAATAACTGAAATTTCAAAACATCCAAACAATTCAAATACCTAGGGTCTATACTGTCAGAAAGAAATGGAATCAAAAAAGAAATAGAGGCGAGAATTCAGTCAGGAAATAAATGCATCTATAGTCTTGCGAAATTACTAGGATCTCGATCACTTTCAAAGGAGTTAAAACTACAATTGTATATCACATTAATATGACCCATAATTACTTATGGAGCTGAAACATGTGCATTAAGAAAAAGTGATAAAAGAAAATTTTTTGGACCTGTAAAGAACAGGTTAAGTGGAGATTGGAGAATAAGAAAAAACAAAGAATTAAAAATTCTTTTCCACAAACCCAGTATACTGAAAACAGTAAATAACAAAAAATTACAATGGGCTGGGCATGGTTGGTGTAGTCAAAACCCACTCATACGCATTGTAATAGAAGAAAATCCTATTGGGACATCAGAGGTGAGAGGACATAGTTAGGGATGATGTGAAAGCGTTTGGAAAAGGTATGGACTGGAGACTACAGGCATTGGATTGGGAAAACTTGAGGCAATGATGTATGTTGGGATGGTCCTAGTGGCCTAGATTACCAAAGAAGAAGAAATGTTCAACATTTTATTGCCATCACTTTTCAATAGCATTTGTAAAAATAAGAACCTTATTTTCAGAATTTTTCTGTAACCATTTCCAGTAATGACATTGGCTTGATAAAAGTAGTGGTGTCATTTGGTGGGGGGAGGCAACTCATACATTTGACCCAGTCTAGCATTCAGATTTATTTAGATCGGCATTTTTTGTTAAAACATTTTCCTTTTAAGTCAGCAATAACTTAATAAATTGACAAATTGTTTTGCTATTTTTTTCTTGTTTTTATCATTTCAATTGGTTTTTAATCTTCATATTTAATGAATAAACATTTGTGTAGATATACAAACAAGATGTGTTTCACAAAAATCTTACTAAAATATGAAAAATTATTACAATTTTGGGGCACTGTTAAAATATTTGGTAAGACCCTCCTATTTCCTACATCAAGTGCATCAAGTACTTAGGTACTGTTAAAATTGGATAAAATGATAGGAACTGTCTAAAATTAAAGTCGAAACTAAGTATAATGCTTTAAATAGTTTTAAAAAACATTACTTTATTATAATTGGTTATTGATAGACACATGATTATTTAAGAATCCAGGTAGTAATCAGTTTTAATATTTTATTAAACATTTGTTGTACAACATTTAAAACCTTTAATTTTATACTAAAAATTAAAACTTGGTTGAACATCAATACTGTCCCAGTAAGTATGGGACAAATGGCTATCCCATATTATACATAAACACATTAATTCTATTTTTTAAGTTTATTATTTGTGTTTATACATTTGATTAGTATAAACGGCAATAAATAAAATAATTCAATATGTTTTTACTTTCTAGGCCAACAAAATTAGAAACAATTGGTCCAAACTTTTGTAATAAATCAATTAAATTTAATCCTGATGCAATTTATAGTATTAAAAAAGATTTAAACGATTATTGGACTGATATGGAAATAGCACCTACAAATGTGACTGAAGAAAATGTTTTAAATTCAACTACATCTCTCAAAAAAGAAAGTATTTGGGCTCATGAATGGGTAAAACATGGTTCATGTGCAGTATCTTTACCATCATTAAACTCTGAGTTTAAATATTTCTTTCAAGCAATTGAGTGGTCTAAAAAATATAATATGAAAGATATTTTAGAAAAAGGAGGTATACAAATAAACAGTTCATTACATGTTTCTGACTATTGGAAAGCTGTGAAGTTAACTACAAAAACAAATGCATGGATTCAATGTACTATTAAAAATGTAAGCTATTAATTTGAAAGCTCCTATAATTTTTAAATCTTGCATATTTGTCAAAATATAAGTTTACTTTTTTTAAAAATTGTATTATATAAAAACTTTTGGCAGGATACAAAGGAACAAATGTTGGATGAAATAAGGATATGTTTTGATAAAAAATTAAACCTGGTTGATTGTGACGGTATCAAAAACACACGAAAAGGAAATAAATATTCTCATGTATTAACTAATTGTGATTTAAATAAACCAATTTTATTTTTGGATTATGTTCCTGTACAAAATACTTCAGTTGGCTCTAATTCTACTGTTGATGAGTAAGTTATTGTTTTATTAATTTGCTTCTTAACTATCTTTTATTAAAAAAAAATAGTTATTTAAATAAATATAAAACTACTTATTAAACAAATATTTGACTACAAACAAATTTAAATTAATTATTATTATTATTTTTGATTATTACTAATCGCATGGGGACAACAAGTATAATAAAGAAAATAGAAACATTTCCAAAACATTATGATTTCAGTCACTCAAAAGTATTGTTAAGAACAAGACGAAAAGTAATTGATCGCCCAAATGAGTGGACAACTAAAAGTTCTCGTCACTTACACAGATCAAATTCATATCAACCTCGTACCAACACTACATTTATTAAGACTTTAAATCGATCAAATTCATACCCATATATTCAACGGTATTAGTTAATATCACAATATTTCTTTTTAGTTTGTACTTTGTCTTTTTAAGTATTAACTAGGTATACCCTAATATTTACTAAAAAAATCATGTTTATGTTTTGGTAAGTACTTAAAATTGTATATAATTGGTTTTTATTTTTTTGTTACTTGATTAATTCAATAACTATTGAGTTGAAAATGTTTTTATACAAACATCTTGGCACTAAAAATAATAATGAAGTAAATGACAAACTATAATTAGTCAATAAGTGAACCCATCTGTTAAAAATTGTATTTTTTAACTTAAATTAGGTACTGTTAAGTATAAGATATAAACATATTTAAACTAATCATATTTAACTTTACGATAAGATAAGAGTAGATTAGATCTAGTTAGAATTGGATAACTTTATGATTTATGATAAGTAGTACAATACCAAGATTATGTATTTAAGACGGGAGCATAACTTTTTTGGGGAGGGCCTTAAGTATGCATTTGTCTATTTCTGTCTTTTAAAATAGGTTTGGGCTAACTTCAAACATTTTTTTACAAAACAGGCCAGCTTGAGGATCAATATGGGTTGCTTCTGATACAAACAATCCAATCTGGTCATTATTTTGGCCAATAGAAAATTATTGGGTTTATAATTTTTTTGTTCTGTCCTATTAAATATTGAAATAAAACCCCTACTTTTTCATATTTTGCGTTTAACTTTAAATTGTTCCAAATCCTTAGAAGGTGATTGGGTTAAACTTTTGGTTTCTGACCGTAATAATCAATTTATTTGAAAATTAATGTTTTATGATTTTTAGTTTTTATTTAGTTTGGTTCTTGGGATTACAAATTGTTTGTTGGTTTCTTAAAAGTATTTATTTGAAGATTCTTAAATCGAGAAAATCTTTATGATACTATGTTAATTCTGTAATTGTATACTTACTTATTTTTACCTCTTGAAAAACGGTTATTCTATTTGAATGATAAAATGTGATAGAGCATAAAGAAAATTAATTACACATATTTTGACAGATTTTAAAATTTAGCTAGATTCTTTGTTTTGAATTAACCTATGTGTAGGTCCTGAGTACTATTAATCCAATTTTACAAATATGTGTCTAATTATATCACATTACTCAAAGTTATTTTTTCTTATTCGGCAAACAATTGTTTCATCTGATTTTGATAGTACTTTGTGAACATTCTCCCTTAAATCAATATTTAAGAGTTTAGTATCAACATTTTAAATTATTACAATTAGTCTTATAATTTATACCACTTAAAACAATGACCTTATAATTTACTATTTTAGGTTACTTAATTGAAAATTGATTATGTGATAGATAATCTGGGATATATATACGAAAACTTTTATCTCCTGTAAAAACAGTTAACTTTTTTTGTTAATATTTTTATGTTTAATAAATTTTATTTTTTAAGTAAATTAACAGTTTCCTAATTTAATAGCCAATTTATAGTTTTTTCATTTTAAAAATTTTTTAAGTTTTATTTTGATAGTGTTTAACGTAGTGCCTGTCTTCTGCTGATAACAAATAATCCAGGCATTGAGTTAATTCACTTTGCCTTCACCTTAATTGTGTACAAAATATTTGGATAAAAAAAAAAAACTGGGTAAAAATACAGATTCTAGATTAATCCAAGTTTCAGGGACATATATGCACAGTTGATGTAGTATGCATTAGAGAAAAACTATTTTATAAAGATGTATTGGTACAGTGATAATGACCTAATGTGATAAATTTATACAAAACTCATAAGCTTACTTTTATTGGCTAGTTATTATTGGTAATATTTTTATTACCAAATTGTAATTAATTGGTGGTAACTGTGACTCATTGTACGATGTATGTTATGACAAACATGTTTTTTAATTTTATGAAAACAGTAAAGAATGGGATATATTAACATTTTCTCAATCTTGGCCGTATACTTTTTGTCACTCTTGGACTGCTAATTCAAATACTCATATATGTAACTTACCTGCTAATCGTAACCAGTGGACAATACATGGAGTATGGTATGCTATTGTTATCTATTAAAGTTGAGAAATGTTTGTGTACATATTTAATATTTGTTTTTTAATGATTTAACTTGCAGGCCAACAAAAATTGGTTCAAATGGTCCACAATATTGTAACAATCAAACGTCATTTAAATTAAATGATTTGGAATCCATAATTCCTGAACTACACAATCGTTGGACTGAGATAAAGGGGTCAAAGGAGTGGACAAAAAAACGCGAGGGAGACTTTTGGAAACATGAATGGAATAAACATGGAACATGTGCTTTATCATTGCCTAGCTTAAATTCGGAACTAAAATACTTTAAACAAGCATTAGATTGGTCCAAACAATATTCATTGACAGATTTATTGGCCAAAGGAAATATTTTTCCTAATAATTCTTATCCAGTTACTCAGTTTTGGTACACTTTAAAAACTGGACTTGGCAAAAAACCATTTATTGACTGCTATGTAGATAAAGTATGTTGTATTGTTAAGTGAGAAAATGAATGTTTGATGACTGATTACTTTATACTATTTTTCTAGAATTCTAATAAAGCCTACATTGATGAAGTACGTTTATGTTTTGACAAAACATTTTCATTGGTGGATTGTGATCATTTTAAAAGAAACAGTGATAAACCACTTACAAATTGTCCTTTGAATCAAGATATCAACTATATAGGAGCTGCAGTTTAATGTTAGTATCATAGTCCGCGACAGGAAAAGTGGCCCCTGTGTACCGCGACCCGTTGCCGCTTCCTCACCCGTGAGTCATTGGTTCTCAACATATGCCGCATACTGCGTGGCTGCGCCACTTGTATAATACACATTTTATAAATATAAAAGAATATTATTTGTTTTAATTTTTTAATGTTTTTTGTTTGGTTTAAATACACAAATTATTTGTTTTTAAAATATTGTAAAGTATTTTCAGTAAATTAATTATTAATTCAAAAAAATGCGGCAATAAGTTTAATTACGTTACGCACCACTGAGGCGAAACGGCCACTAGGTTCGTGGCGGGCAGGGGCCACTTTTCCTGTCGCGGACTATAGTATCAGAGTTTATTGTTCTTTATTTTACTAGACGCAAGTTATCTAAATGATATTTTTTTTAACATTTTATCAAACTTCTATTAACTGGCTGTATTTTAGACTAAAAATAAAATAATTAAATATTACAAAACAAAATATTTCAAATTTCTCTAAAGTTGAGTTCATATTTATTTATAATCAAATGTATTATATTACATCAACTATACTGTTTGACAGTATTTTTTGCAAACAATTTAACTATGTGTTGAGTTAAATGTTTTGAATAAAACTGTCTACTGCTAATATATTTTATTAAAAAAAAAAAATAAGTAATTATACGGTGTTATCAAGTTGCCTATCTTTCATTTATTATATTCTTGTGTATTTGCAATTTGTATTACGTGCATGTATAATGTAATTTTTTTATTTTTATTTTTCTTATTCAACTGAATTTAATTTCAAACAGTTCTTATTTCTATTGTTTTTTAATTAAAAATAAGTAAATGATACATTTAAAAAAATATGGTACAAGTTATGGAAGTGTAGTATCGGGTAGCCGTAACAACTGTAATTCATAATTATTCTTCTAAAAAACATCCTCTAGGCCTTCCAGTTGTATATAAATACTATTAAACGTAAAGATGTGATTTTAGTATCAAATTAAAGATCAGAACTTTTTCTACATGCCTATATTTTTTCTCAAATTTAACTAAATTTTTTTTATGACCATTTGAAAAAATAAAAATTCATACTCTAACAAATTTAAGTAGACAATATTTTTTCTTAAATATGGCCTTATATGTATATAGTAGACATTCTAATCTTTCTTAGGATATCCTTAAATGTATTAAATGTATTCTACAATGAACAGTTTCTAAGTACAATTGGAAACCCAGAGAGTTGTTTTAATAATACTTGAAAAATGTACATTCGACGCCCTCTTAATTTTTTTTTTCTATTTACACTATATACTTTTTGTTTTTTAAGTTTTTAAATTTTAAATAATCATAAATGCATTGTTTACTTAGAAAATTGAATCATACTATTATAAAATAAAGAAAATATGGCTATAGCATCTGATTAAATTAATTTACTAATAATTTATTAAACTATTATTACTCATTTTATTATTATTGGTATAAACATTGGATTTATAATCTTTTAATTATTTTTTACTTTATTATTTGCTAGGTCAATACACTCTTGAGATAGCATATAGAATATAGATGATCTGAAGTATAAACTAATGTGTGAGATATTTGAATAAATAGTGCGAGTATAAAGCACCAACAATTTTTTATGTTACTCATTAAAAATTATGTAATAAATTTTTTTAATGTATTGATTGTAATATAATTTTAATTTTAGTTTTGATTTTTGTGTCTTTCAAAATCTTTAATAATTATAGTATTAAGTTCAATCAAAAATGTTTTTCATTCTTATTTTTGATTATTGATTTCTATAATATTGTGTTAATAAATAAATAAAACAATTTCACATTTATTATTATGAACCATGTTTGTTTTTTTTGAATTGACAACTAACTATTGACTTAATTATTTAAGGGTAGAAAAAATGCTACATTTTTTGACAAAGTACAAAAATAAAAATTGTGTACAAAATATAACAAACTATATGCAGATGGTAATTGGTAGAAGTCATACTTTTTTTTAATATCTTGTTTAGTTTTTTGATTATAATTTATATATTATTATAAATTATAATTAATATATTATTATAAATTATAATTAAAGAACTGAGAAAAATACCAAAATGAATGGCATACATACACAAAGTACATTTTTTTTTAACTTTCCTAAATATTATTTATATGAGTAAAATGAGATCAGTTAATTGAAATTGTAAATTTCAAATGACTTTTAGTTTTACTTTTACCATGTTTGTGCTAAATATAAAATTTGTATAGTTTTATCCATAGATTGTCAAAATAAATTGTTTGATTTTTGATTTTTAAGTTATTAGTGTGTATTATTACATTTATTTTTTATTTATGTTTTTTGTCTCCACAGTCAACCTTATATTGTCATACTTTGGGTTGTAAGATGATCTATTTAAATAACCAGATAAATTTTTTAAAAGATATCAAAGGTTTTGAATTTGATTGATTAGGTACGTCCGAGTTCAATTAAACTAAAAAATTTACATTTATACTATGAGCTTAAGTATAAATATCTTCTGACTGACTGACATCATTGTCAAGTTGAAACAACCAAAGTTATGACACAAATTAGTATTTTCATTTTATGCGAGACTTTTTAAATAGGAGATTTTTAAAATATAAAGGGGTGAAAAAATATAACATATATGATACTTTCAACTTAACATATAATGTACATTACCTGTAAAACAAATAATAAAATATTTTTCAACACATTTTTAGATTCTGAAGAAATACGTTTCTTAATATATTATATTTTATGCTTTGTAGTTGTTGGTTGTTTTGATTATTTTGTGCTTCGAATTTTCAATAATATTTAAAAATAAATAAATTAAAAATTTGCATTGAATTATCCTTGAAATTACCATTATGATTTGTGAGTATTGTGGTTGTGCGCGCAACAGTTAAAACAAATTGAACAAGACTTATTCAATCTTGCAAAAGTAAATGAACTTTAAAATCTAGAACAAAATCCAAACATGAATATAATACCATGGATTCATTTTTAATAAAGAAGTTGAAAGCTAGTTAAAGGTAATGAATTTTTTGTTTTACTTTTACCTAGGTATATTTTAAGTATCATTAGGATTTAGAGCACTAGCGCCCAGTGGGGTAGGTACTTATAATTTTATAGGGAGATGCCAGAGGCGCAAGGCCGCTTATAGAAATGGGCCAGTGAGTGTCAATGAATCCAAATTCAAATAATGTCTCCAGTGTAGCAAACATTTTTAAAATGTTTTGTGTGTCTAAACTAAATGGTGTGTTTCCACATCTATATATTTTGTTTAAAATAGCAATGACATTACCTGTGACCAGTGTATCAAATGAGTGGTCGTTTTCAAAAATGAATCTTGTTCCGACTAAACTAAGGACTACAATGAGTGAAAATCGTTTAGAAAGTCTTGTGATTATAACCTGTGAATCTGATAAACATTGACACCGAGAATGTAATCAATAATTTTGCTAACAAAAGTTCAAATCTTTTAAAGAATTAAACTATTAAACTTGTCATTTTTTTCATTGTGTAAAATATATATAAATATAAAATAAATGTGTACATTATGTGTTGAATTGATATACCTAGTAAAATGTTTATTAAAAATTTAGTTGTAAGGACCAAAACAACAAAATTACTACCTAAGTTTATAAAAAAAGTATATTAAGATTGTATGTATGTAGTACAGTATTAGATAATTAGGGGGGTGTGGGGGCGAAGTTCTACGAGTTATGTTGACAAAAATTGGTGGTGCGTTTCAGATATTTTATTTACGCAATACATAAAAAAATCTGACTTCGGTGCCCCTGTAGGTTAGCACTAACTACTATAGTCTAACTAGCATTACTATCAAGTTTAGTAGACATTTTGGGTAGTTACCACAAAATATTTTAGATTCTTATTATTGTAACGGGTAACGACTTATTGATTTTAGTTTTTACTTTTTACGAGAATATTTGTAGTTGTAGAATTAGGGTCTTTAAATTCGGTATTCTTGATTTTGTCAGTTTTGTTAAGTATAAAAAGGGTACATATTGTTGCTATTATTTACCAATAGAGTTTAAATATTTTCAAATATTAACATCATTTTCTATACGTAAGTTTGGACGAAGTTCTGCTCGTATCATCAAAAAAATTTTGTTTTCGATCATCTTTGCGGAAAATGAAATATTCAATATTTTGCAGGTTTTAAAACATAATATATCGTTGTAGACGTAGATTTTAGATGCTGAGTGTAACGTAGAATGTTTTTGTTTTAACGTGATTTGTGTTTTAGATTATGAGCGTTAGTGAAGAATGTATTGGTTTTACAATGATGTTTTTTTTTTTTTTTTCTGTGATCAAAAATTCTTATAGTAAACCTGCACCAATTTTAACGCGTGATACCTTAAAAGAAAGATAATGGATTCGAGATGGTATTTTATTTGAAACGTTTTTTGAAATTTTTATTATTTTCAAAGTTCTGAGGAAAACAAAAACGGCCCAATTTTTCGAGTTGCTCCGATCGACTTGAAATTCATATGTCATTTAGGAGGGTCTTATGAGTGTTCTGCTGAAATTTCAGTCGATTTCGTTCATTTTTGAGGAAGTTATGGAACTTTGAAATTGTCATTATTTTGGGTGGCTGTGTACGTATTTCTTATGGGAGGCCCAAATAATTACGGAAAACGTGTTTTTTACACGTCGATTTAGATTTTTTTTTCGATTTTAGTGATCACTTTTTCTAGTAGAAAGAATGCTCATGATTTTAATGTATGATACCTCAAAAAATAGATAGTTGATCCGAAATGGTACTTTATTTGAAGCGTTTTTTAAAATTTTGATTATTTTTTAAGTTCTGAGGAAAAAACGAAAACGGTAAAATTCCCAAAAGTGCTCCATTTGACTTGAAATTTATATGCGTCATTAAAAAAGGTTATCGAGTATACTGCTTAGTTTTTAAACGATTTTGATCATTTTTAAGGGAATTATGGAATTTTGAAATTTTTGAATTATTGAATTTTACGCAGTTATTGTTCCATAAAACCTCTTGTTTTTACGTTTAAGTCTCGAAACTTTAATACACTCTAAACAAGATAGTTTTACATATGTGGTTGAAAAATTTAGAAAATTGGATAACACAATTTCGGTCTATAGCCGATTATAATTTGTTATTTTGTCGTAAAACTCGTCATTTCGGGCGGCCGTGTATTTCTTATGGGGAACAAATAATTACGGGAAACGTGTTTTTTCCACATCGATTTAGATTTTTTTGATCATAACATTCAAAATAAAGATCAGATCAAGCTGAAACTTTTTCACAATACCAAAATAGGAAAGATACAGATTTGTTTTTACCACGACGTATACTAGACAACTGAGGTAGTTTAGAATCGTATTTTTGAAGGCAATGATTTATCGTTGCTTTCAGAAATTAAATAATGCGTTTAAACCACAACTCCTAAACTAGTGACCCATCCAAAGCGTAGTTACTACCCCGTAAAACTACCCATGCGACCTAGACTGATCCCAGCGCTTACTTTTTTTTAAAAATAAGTTTAGTTCTCTATCGTTTATCTGTCTTTATCGTTTATTTTTATCTGTACGCTTACAAAAAAAATAAGTTTTTGAAGATTTCGATCATACACGTCATGTTGTATACGACGTCCTGCGGCGCTCACCAAATTATTGTTGTCAAGAGGCCGACGTTATACTGACAGTTTTTAAGGCGTTTTAATTGGAAATTTTTTAAATTTTAATCAATAACTTACAACAGGTATACATAAATTTTAAGTAATTCAAAATGTTTCCCGTATTGACATTACTTTTTACTGGTTTTTCATCGTTGTTTTTCAGTGTATATAGTAATTAGTTTTGTATTATAATAATAATTGGTTATTGTTTTACTTATATAAAAGTGTTTCGAAATTTCGTAAATTTTTTTAATTTTCTTCGCCATGAAACCCAATAACTTCTTCAATATAGTGCTCCGGCCTCCGCGATCTTTACACTTATATGATTATATGGTCATATGGTATGGTACTTTGAGGGGGTCTTAAATTTAAAAGTTTAAAATTGAAAAAGTACTGCCTTGGAACTAAGGAGAAACTTCGGAGAAACATATAATATAAGATACAAGTTTGATAAAAATTTCAAGCGATTTCGAAAATTTTTAAGCTAAGTATAGAACTTTGAAATTCTCGAACAATTACACAGGTACACGTCGGATTGACTTTCCATCTGTTTCCCCCTCTAAAAGAGTTTCAGTCTCGAGTTGCCTCCGAATTTTTAAAAACTCAATTTTAATTTAATTTTAAAATTAATTTTAAAATTAATTGAAAAACAAACAGTCAAGTTAAGTTAGAAGTTAATTTTTTTAATTTTAATTAATTAAAATTTAATTAAGAAAAAAAATAAACTTAACTTAAAATAAAGATAATAGTTTATATTTTCACATGGTTTCGTACCGGTGTCATTCGACATTTCAAAAAATTTTGTTTGTGTTTTCTTTTCAAATTTTCTTCTTACTAATATATAAATTAATGCACATTAACTTAAAGAATACACTTAAAATTAAAACGAATAAACTTATTGTGTTATAATAAGTTAATGAAAAAAATAAGTTAAAATAAAATCGTTTTAACTTAATTTTGACTTTTAACAAGTTAATGCCCATGCCAATTGATAAATTATGTATAATATTGTTTATTGCGCCTATATAGTATTATGTAAATGCATGAACCTACGAGAGGATGATTTGAGGAAAATGTTTTCCTAGATAATTGACTTCAACATGACTGTTAATATGGCCCCCCCGATAAAGGATAATATGTTGTGTAATTTCTTTATGCAGTGTAAAGCTAAAGACGTAATGTTTGTTTTAGTCGGGAGACCATGCGGGCTTGTAAACGTAAGAACTATGATTGTGTTGACGTGAGTTTGGCCCATTGGTTTCATACAATTAATTGAATAAACAATCTAAAAACAGTTCCTTTTCTACCAAAAATGTTTTGAAATATTATGACCCTGCTGCAGACGTGTCTCGAAATGTGTTTTAACTTTTTTTTTTTTTTTCTGTACGTAGGTACAAGTTAATATACTTAAATCCAATCTAATCATATTAAATATAATATATATTTAGAAAATATTTAAATATCATTTGTACTAATCATTTTTGCGGTTCGTACACAGACTCCGTTTCAATATGATTTAAGAATAACATTGAATCTGCAGATCGGATCCCTTTACATTACGCGAATATGAATGCGGTTCTATAGCGCTGTAGTCAAAACCGTGTAAAACGAATATATTTCACGGTCCAAATAGTAATAATAATTAAAATAGAGAGGCGTACAACTACTATGTAGAATGTAAATATCGCATTTTACTGTCAAACGGAGGGCAATGTAGTAGGGTAATGTAGGGCAATCACTATTATCTATTAATCTGAATACAGATTATATGTACATATATATATATTACATTTTACCTATTATAGTTGGTTTAAATATTATGTGTGTATGGACAAAAGTGTTTGTTTCGGCTCGCGATCAAACAACTACAAGCCGCGATCAAAACTATATAGTGCGTCTATATTTTACTTTTTCTAATTTTTTTTATGTTTACGATCCTCGGCGCGGCGGCAGGAGTGAAGACGACGCGGCGGCGCGGTGCACACGCGCCGTATCCTGCTCTACTCCGCGACTGGCGATCGGCTGCAGCAGCTGTTCAGACGCCGCTCAGACGACCGCGGCGGGCTGCCAGCCAGCGGTATCGCATTGCAGTCTGCATCTGGGCCTTCGACTGGGCGCGCGCGCTGGTTGCGGTCGGTACATTCTCCCTCGTCGTGAAAATCGCGATTTTTATTTAACTGAAAAAAAAAAACATATTTTTCGTCGACCGCCGCGGGGTGTTTAAAACTTTTTTAACTTCGATATTTCTCCCTCGCATCGATCCGTCGTCGTCATCGGCCGCCGCACAGAAATAATATTATTGTTTATATTATAGAGTCGCGTCCGCGGACTCTTGAATCCGGCGCCGTGGCTGGCGCCACCACCGTAAAATTGCGTTCGCGAGTACCGCGCGAAGACGGCGCGTGGGCCGAAATCCGATGGCGAGCGCTGCTGCTGATGCGCGCGGCTGTTGATAAATAAAGGCCACAGGAAGCAGGCGGCGGCGCGCGCGCTCGTCGGCCCGCCCGCGTGCACAATGGGAACCGGCAAAGTGCGCAGGAAAGTCAAGCTGCTATTGATTTTCCTGGCGTCGTGGATGTTCGTGGTCGTTTATTTCATGCAGTCAGGTTCGAGGGACACCAAGGTACGTCATCGCGGACTCGTATTTTTAGAAATGGGGCACAAAAAAAAAAATAAAACAGCAAACTTCGGGGTGGAGTAAAAGTCACTGATCCGCGGGTGGGTCTGCAGTACTTCGCAAAGGCTGGACAAGTAAACAGCATTTTTTTACTCGTTAATTGAAAAAACACAAGTTGAGTCGAGTTAATTTATTAAATTCAAAGTAGGTAATAACTATTAAAATAAAGATAATAATAGTTCATATTTTCACAATGGTTTGTGTACCCAGTATGACATTTATTCTTGCTTCAAAAAGTGTTTTTTTTTTTTTTTTTGAAATTATCATCTTAGTTATGTATTTATATGCTTTTTTTAATATTACAGATTTACTTAAAGTTAACACGTTAAATCAAAAAAAAAAAAAAATTACTTATTACGTTAATGAAAAAAATATGTAAACAAATTATTGTTAACTTAAATAAAATTAACTTAGATTTTAACAGTTTTAACGAGTTAAGCCTTGGTATTTCGGATAGCGTGCTGGTGTAAACGTACTATTTAAAATATGGAAGCAATGATGGCCTTCAAAAGACGATTTTGAATGATTTTGCAATCGAGAGGTACGCTGCGTACTGAACAAAAATATTGTTCCGATTTCGTTTGTAAGTTAGTTTTCTAACAACTTATGAAAATTCTCTTAGTCATTCAGAGCGTTTTTTTTTAAATTTTTTTGTTTTTGGACAAAACAATCTTAAATCAATTAGATACCTTCTCGGGATAATTACCAGGTATAATATGAGTAACTACGTAAAAACGTATAGGAGTTTTACGTCAAACCCAAAAAAGGACGATAAAAAAAAAACATAATTGTAAAGTGATTGCAGATCTACTCGTATATCGGAGCACTCTCTCTCTCTACTCAAAAATGATCACAGACATTAACATTTTGGATCAATTTTTTTGGTTTTTGGGTTATTAACCTCAAAAAACGATTGAAATATCAAAAAAGCCTTAGGTAACGAAATATTATTATCTATGGCCAAAAATCCTCTTCGATTGTGCTCTAATCATAACTGATTAAGCATTGACAGAAAAAATAGAAAAATAAGAAGAAAAAATTGTTAAAACAACTTATACATTTGTCGCTGCTCTCGAATGTCTAAAATTCAAATTTTTACTATATCTGAAAAAACATATAACTCGTATTCATAGTTTTAAAATAATTTCATAATTTTACATTAGTTATGGATTGAAGTGTAATGAATAAAGATGGAAAAATAAAAATGATAAATTGGCTCTATCAACATACTTATTGTGTGCCCTTCCCTTAAATACGACGCTGCGTGGTCGGCGTCCTAATAGTAGCCACGTAGTGAAAAAAATAAATAAAAAAATTCTGTCAAGATTTTTTCGAAATTTAAGTCAATTTGATTAGGTAGGATTATATATGATACTTATAAGACCGGAGACTTGGCTAAGATATCATGACTTTGTTATCCGCTATCGTATTCCTGCAAGTTTAAAATACAAAAACTACTTGTTTAATATGTTGCAGTATAAACGTATACCAGATGTGCCCCATTTTATAAGATATAGATTTTTTTTGGGTGGCCAAAAAATAAAAAAGAATGCGGGTCTTGTCTATAAAAAAATCAAAATATTGAGTGGGTTCGTAACATTTAATTTTAATTGAACACACTTAAGTAAATAGTAAACTACAAAATCAACTGTTATATTTTATTATAGATAACTTAAAAATGAATATTGAATGAAGAATTAAAAACTAAATACACAGAATGCCGTAATAGATAAAATTTTATATCCTGCATCCCTTGACTTGTGGGTTACAGAAATGCGAGAGTCGTTTTATTTTTTTATTATCAAAGAAAGCCTATACATTTTGAAAATACTTCCATTTATTAGTACATTATCACTAACATGATAGTATCGTTCATTTTAATTAAGCTCAAAACAAATAATTTTTAACAATGAAGTGAACATTTAAAAAAAATAAAACTGCACGTTACACTATTTGATAACTGACGGGAGTTTTTTTTATGTAGGTATATAGTAATTGAGAACTTATAGGTATCTAGTATCCACCCAACAAACCTTAATTTTAACTCTCTAAAATCGTATACATTTTTAAATTTCGTATTGTTATCTAGTGTAGTTTTAAATAATAATACTTCAAAATATCAATAAATACTGTACAGTAGTCTCTCATATTTGGAGTGTCCTATTTCTGTTGTTTACAGTATAATATTACAAATTTAGAGTAAGTACATACTTAGATAATAATTGATAAAATTAAAAATAGATAAGTCAGAAATGTTTGATTACTTAGGAAGGTATATATTTTTTAACTTTATGTACTCCTAATATATTATAATAAGTAATACGCACCTATACATCAAAATTCATTAATCAATTCACTAGAAATTGTAAAAAGGAATTTATTTTGCCAAAAGAAGTTAAACAAAAAAGTAAACGGACGATAAGCTTTCACAACCGGCTTATATTTTGAGCAGTCTAACAAGGGCCCTGTTGGAACGTCATATATTATTAAGAAGGAGGTTTACTCTGTTACTTTTGTGGGACATTAATTATTAAATCATACAAACATCATGTAGTTTGTTTATGAACACTCATAAATACTCATCATAATTTACTCTTTTGTTTTTACTTTCGTAAGTTGTAACGAAACTTGAAAATACAACTTTTTTTTACGTATACAACTTCTAATACAACTTTTTTTTTTACTTACCCGTACATACAAAACAACAAAAGTATTTAATTAATTTTTTTTTTTTTGGCAATTTTCGATAACGAAACGAAAACGATTTTTATGAGAAATGGCCGCCGAATAAGATGGATTGTGATTTACTATGTAACACATGAAAATATATGAAAAATTTGATTGGAACAATAAAATATGTCTAGTTATACAGGTTCTACGATCTAATAATATTTAGCATGCATACATATATACCAAAACAGAAATCTTTTATTTATCGACTTTATTAATTTTGAAACTAATATTTTATTACGAATTCTTAACTCCAATAAACAAAGTAGGTACTTATATAGGTTTAAGTTAATTATACAAATCACCCTGCCACAAAAATTCATTTTTATTTATGTGAATAAGTATATGTCAATAACAAAATTTTTTTAAATTTTACCATCGTCAGTATATGAAACACAAACAACGGTCATGCTCAGACTCTAAAAATGATAAGGATTGAAGAATGTATGTTTATTTTAAAAATACAGAACTTTGTATAATATAGATAAAATAGTAAAAATGAAAATTATGTATTTTAAATATGTCCTTCACTAAGTATATAGACAATGCGTCAAAGTGCATTATGATTTAGAATAACACATTTTAAATAAATACAAGTGTTTAGAAAAAACGAGTTTTGAAAAGAACGGATTCCTGGAAGTTGGAACGAATTCCCTCTTTTGTAAAGAGAACGACAAACACGGAACAAATTATTTTTATGAATGAAAAATAACTTGTTTGTTTCTTTTTCGGTGGACGTTGTGTAGGTACTTGTGTGTATGAAATTAATAGTAGAAATATGTTAATTTATTCATTTTAAACATTTACAATCACTGTTCATGACTTAGTAATATACATAAAAATAGTATTTATACACGGTCAAACATAAAGTTCAGAGGTGTAATTAGAAAAATAGAATGGGGGATTGAAAAAATAATTTTTAATCACAGAGCCTGTTATTACTTCTTAAGAGGAACACGGAGGCACACCTATGTATTAATATGGTTCTTTTAATGATCTGGTACAGTGATACCTGTAATGTATACTTACGGACTCATCAAAACGAGTTTTTTTTTGGGTACACTCTATATTGCACCAACTAATTTTTATTCAAGTCAAGCGTTTGTACTGTTCGGGAATCTAATTTTTGATAATGAAAATGATTTTTGAATATTGTCATTAGTTGATTTTTATTTAAAACATTTTTTACAATAAGCACAAATAATATAGTATAGGAAATGTATTTAAAACACGAATACAGAATGAATAATAACCATTCATAATAGCCAAGTCACAGCTCAAAATCTTTGAAAATTTATTCGTGAATTTATACAGTTAGTTTTCATCCGTGTTACTTATAAAATAACCAAAATTGGAACAAATTTTAAAAATAACTTAAAAATTTGACATAATATAATTATTTTTGACAAAGCTTAACTTTTATATTTATACACATATTTGTATTATATAGCTCTTATAAACATAAAAACATTTTTAACAAATCATTAGAAAAAACACTTTTTGACAGTCTTTATCTGACTGGACATACCATGCTGCGTCCTGCATAATAACGATTATACAAATTTATTGACATTTGAATTTTTCGCCATAGAAAAAAAACTTTTAAATAAAAGTCATTTCCTGTCTATTGCGTGTACATGACAGCTTACTAGTGGTCACCTAGTATCTACCCACGTCCATGTATACGTATAATTATTAATTATGCGAGTCTTCATGTAGGTATTACTAAACTGCAGTATCTTTCTCGGAAATTCTGAATGGTAGAAGTTGAATAGTTTTTAGTTTTCACTATTTACACGATTCGACAATTTAGATCTTAATAGATATAGCTAATAGTTTGATTTTTTACTTTACAACCCTTCCCTAGACCCCTTTTGAAATTTGAATGTGCCCATGCTCATAGCACATGTATCTAAGTACACTGAGCAGGCATTAATAAATAAGATGACTTGGATCCTATACCTACTTATAAAAAACTGTAACGATCTAAATTAGCTGGTTACATGGATAGAAATATAAGGACTGTTGGGAAAAAAAAAATACACCAACTTATTAAGTTTTAATGTTTTTTAAAAAAAAAATTAACTGTCTTAGGTAGATAATCAGGGATGAAGTTTTAATGTTGAAGTTTGATTTACTCAGGTAATCAATACTTGAAAAAAAAACGTGTAAGTGTGTTATTGTGCCAATCTGAAAGGTATAAACATAACAACCTTACCTAACCTAACACAAATACGTGGGTTGTAATAAAAGTGTTGTGACAACATAGACGCGAGTATTATTATTATAAAATAGTCGTCGAGTATTGGTAAAATTTGTTTGTGTGTTTGAAAGCAAGGATGTAGTTTCTGAAGGTCATATTGCCCATTTATTGCTATGCGTTACGAAGTCACCGAGCCTAAACAGTTTTATACAAGGAGGGCCCCAATGTTTTTTTAGTACTTATTCAAATATGTTGGGTATAAACATAACAAAATACACCGGGTTTACGGTTGATATATTATTATTATTATTTTTTTTAGTATTGTTTCAATACTAAATATTATATAGGCCTGTTACGGATATTACTATTTCGTGTTTACATAACGTATTAAGCTGATACAATGCTAAAAAAGAAGTAAAAACAACTTTGAACTACAGCTGAGTCGTTACGGCGTTCTGTCAGAATTTTGACTTATCAACGGTCGTTGGTACTTACTACTAAGGATACTGCGCGGAACGTACCTGCGTACTTATGGGGCAACCGCGTGGTTATGTCATTCATTATGTCGTTTACTCGTAGATAAATTGACCCGATGCAGTATATAGACGGTATAATTACTACTATACGTGTATTATTAGCGTGTGCGCAGCTTATTGTCAAGCGTGAAAATAGTTTTCTTCTAATTGCAAACTGTTAAAAGTAACACGAATGTTCGTATAATATGCAGTTGTATATGAATACGCAAGAAGACTTCACAGCTCTCGAACCGTAAAATCACTTGTTTTCAACGATTTCCTAGTGTTTATAATACAGGTAGGTACCTACACATTAAAAATGCAGTGACTACACCTATCGTAATCAGAGCGTGTTCTCATTCGATTGTCGGTTGTGTTGTTTTTGGCGGTGTTCACGTTCAAATACTTCCAGTGCTTGATTTTGGGGGAGAGGGCACGTTTTTAGACTCTGAGCGCAGCGAAGATTGTTTTTACAATGATGTTTTTTTTTCTTTTCTTTTTTTCTTTTTTTTCTGTGAACACTTTCGGATAGAAGAAACGATCCGCGGATTTTTAAAGTCAGTAACTTTTCTGATAGGTCTATGGACTCCGGTGGTACTTTAGTCCCACTTTATTTTGTTGTTGAAATTTTGCTTTTACGCCAAAAACCAAAAGAAAAATTGAGAATTTTACGGCGAAAAGTCTTAAGTTTTCAGATTTGTGATGATGTTTTCGTGTAGAAGGAGTGCTCCGATCTTTACGTTCAGGACTACTAAAAAGTTTAGATTTTTGCTTTAAATTATAATTTTTTGATACTTCATCTGGACGTATACTAGATAACTGAGCTTGTTCAGAATTGTTATTTTAACACAATGATTTATCATTGCTTCTGGACTTTAAGTAATAAGTTTGTATATACCACAACTTCCGAAATATTGACCTACCCAAATATAAGTGGTCCGTTCCAAAGCGTAATTGCTACTCCAAACAACTTCTTACTGACCTCAAATTTGTTCCCTTTCTTTCCTCCCTTACTTTTTAAAAATTTGTTGGCGTACCCCTTCTAATTTGGTAAGTTTAATGGCCTAGTATATAATATAACACATCAAAACAAATTTTATTTTTTATTTACGTCAATTCTACGTCAACCCTACTATTTTTTTACCCGAGTCAAGTACTGAATACTACAGATAGGAGGTACCTATACGTTTGATACACAAGAAAAATCAGTTTAGTCCACTGTAGGACAGGAATCGATAACGCGTGTCGTCTGCAGTATTCATCCAGTGAACGGGACAACGCGCGCACGATTAAAATATAAGAATAATCTATTATATTCTTTGAAAATCAAACGGAGAAATTATTGCAGCTGCACGCAGTATAAATATAGTTGCTCGTTATTATTGTTATTACTATTTTTTAACGGAAATACAATGTAACGTAACGCGCTGTGTACTGCTGCATGTGCGAAAGGGTGAAAGTGGATTGGACGTTAACTCGTTTTTGTGTAGAAAATAAAAATAAACAGTTAAATAAAATAACCAGTCTGTCTTGTGCTTCCCGCCTACTATATAATATATTATTATGTACAATAGTTTCTCATGCAAACCACTACCATATCCGATTGGAGTCACGACCGCCAGCTAAGGATTAAAATGCTGTTTCGTAGGAGTGAAATTTGATCGAAAACTTGAAACTGACGTTAATTTTATTTAATATTTACGACATGATTATCATAACTTTTTTTTTTATACAGGGAATTCATCAAATCGATATAGTATACCTATTATAATACCAGTTTCCAATACAACTATATAATATACAGTCAACATTAATATAATTGTAAATACCGTGCATGAATAATATCTTTTGTAAAACCAAAAATTAATGACCAATAAGTAAAGTACTATAGGGAAATAAAGTTTGCAAATGAATTTAATCATTTATTATTCCGACAGCTGGTTAAAATATTACTTATAATAATATACAAAAATAATAAACTAACTTTCAAAAACATTTTTGTATGAACCCTCAATACTATATTTCTCAAATGTATAGCTAATTATGAAATGATGAAATTAATCGTTAGTACATAGAAAAAAACCATGCTTCTTATAGTAATGGATTATCTAATTTTACTTTAAAACAAATATTTCAGAATATATATATATATGTATAGAAAACAATATTTTTAATTTAGTACTTTCAATGGGAGTTTTACCAGACTTCAAGCAAACGATATAAAGTACAATAATATTATTGCCTACTTATTAGTTTTTAAAGTGCGTAAAAAATATTTGTTCTAATCATGGCCTTATATCTCTGACTTTTATACCGTATAAAATCTAAATGATTAGAAAAATGTGTTTACGTTTCCTAGAGAAATCATTATTTTTTTAACTTTCTGAGCACGGTCAGAAGTCATGATCGTAATTTTTGTATGCAACGCTTTCAATGCATTGTTTACAAAACTTCAACAGCTACCTACATCTTCCAAATCAGTGACCCTGCAGCACGCAAAACAGTGACCGGCTCGTTCAACGAGATCGCTTTACACTTGTGAAAATTCAATTTTTGTTAGACCATCTCCTATTTGATTGTCTTATAAACACCAAATACCTGTAAAATGACCAAAGAAACTCGAGGAGGGAAATATCAGTTTTATTTCTTAATTATTGCAATCTCGGCTGTTTCTTACATTAACGGTCTACTTATTTTGTTAAATTGCTCGTGTGTTTACACGTTTATGTAAGTTCGTGGTATACCAATAACATAATATTAGAGAGTAAGTAGGTACTGTGACGACTGCAGACGAGTGATGACATGCGTTTTATTGCGGTAAAATATAATGTACATGTAATGAATATAAGTATTTTTATACAGGCTATTTACTATGCGTCTGATGGAATAGTTCAAATTGGAATTTACCACAGTTAAATCAAAAACGTTTTTTAATGCATTTTAAATATATAATAATACGTTGTCACCAGCCCTGCACCGTTATTCGATTCGTCCATACATATAAATTAACACTTGCGATTTGAAACGTCCGCGTACACGCTCGGGTAATCGAGTATTGTTGAGTAATAATAATGAGATACAATATACATATATATATATAGTGAATATTCTTGTGCCCTCGTGCGCTCGCACCATTGTGTACGGACTACATAGTACCATAGTATTACATAGTATATAATCGATGGGTGTCACCAAATTCTCAATAAATGGCTGAACGGTTTTTGTTGATTCGTTTTCCACGGGATTGATTTTTATTATTATTTCGTTTGTTTTTTTCATTCCCGGCACGCATATACAGGAACTGCGATCATTACAACTACAGCTATTTTGTCATCAGTTTTTTTCTTTTCTTTTTTTTTTTTTTTTTTTTTGGAACAAATCCATGTATAACCGCCGCGACGGTTGTGCGGTACAAAAAAATTGTTGACTGCGTCCCAAGTGCGCTAACTACGTATTTACGTTCTCACTACATATCATCACGTATATATTCTGCATACGATAGTGTTTTATAAAATGTTCTATACATTATTATTGGGAAAAAAAACTCCCACGCGCATATACAATTGGGCTTTTTTGTTGTGTGTGAATTGCTTTTAAGAATAATATTTGGTGCCAGCATTATTGCGTACTATATCGGGTATTATATTACATTTTATTTGGTGCAGCATTGCGTACATAGGTACGTACTACGGCTTAACACGTATTAAAAATATTATACTATTAAATATGTCTGCATTTTTTTGGGCTTATCGCAAAATACTGATAAAATTATAGTTTCAAAAAAAAAAAAAAAAAAAAAAAAATTAAAACTTCATCGTGGTAATCCTTTTGATTATTTACTAGTTTTAAAATTTCACAAGTTAACATTAATAATTACACTCATTTTTTAAAATGTCCATAAAAAAATTAAAACTTATTTCATGATAAGATTTTTTTTCCAGTTGGATTTAAATTTTTTAAACGTTTGTATCTTTTAACCGTGGCTACAACTGCGCGAGAATACAATATGCCAAGTCACAAGTGTCAGTCAATTTAAAAATATTTTTCTTCAGCACTCGGCAGTTCAGTCCTCATATAAATTGTGAAATTGTTACAGAATTAGATCCATTTAGAGTACCTGCACAGTAACACTTTTATTTATGTACATTTTTCTAGGAAAAATTATTTTATTCCTTTAGAACTGTTTTGATTCTGTTGTTATAGTCATAGTTTGGATTTATTTTTGTCGCCAGCCCTACCCCCCTAAAAAAATTATGGTTATGCCTTTAATTCGTTAGATTATTATTCCAAATATTACACTATCAGACAATTAACAAAATTAAATAATGATAATTTTCGCTAATCAAACTTTAATGAAATTTTCTGAAGTAGGTGATAATTACAAAATAAAATCAAATATTCTCAGGAAAGATTATTATTTTTTGGTTAAGGCTTTTAAATATGGTTTTATGTTTCACAATATTGAAATATTGTATAGGTACTAACTACTAAGGTACCTTATTATGTCGTTCTACTAGCTATCTGATAGTTTTTGTTCGATTTATGCCTTATAGTGACCAACACAATGCCATGTCTACAGTAGTGATTAGAAGTAAATACTGTAAATCTTAATTTTAATTACCTACGGGTCGCATAATATGTATAATTAAATAGGTACCTATTCTGTTGTAAATATTAATATAGTTGCAGCTATATAGCCTATAGGTAAGTAAAACCTTTAATGGTAAAATAATCACATGAAATATATTTTGAGAGTATTTTGTAAGTTGTATTTAATATAAAAACATCGACTGTGAATCGTGATTTCATTTGAGACTCGGTAAAAGTAAGTGACTAAAATATATAAAAAAATGCTTATTTTAGTATACCTATAGGCGTAACGTCATGCGTTGTGTATAGTGACAACAATAAATAAAAACATTTAAATAAATGTAAAATAGTTGCAGGTATGTTGGTTTATTACCTCATTACCTATAATGTTACCTTGGCTATAGATATTATTATAATATCGCGCGGTTAGCTAATTCAAAGATGTCCCAGTGATAGACACGAGAAGCGACACTATAACCCGTTTACGCGCGTGTTACGTGATCGAAAAATATGTCCAGACAGTCGATTTCGACCCGAGGGGTCGCGCGCGTTAATCGCGACTTTCAGAGAACACTGCGAAATCTGCGTGTTATCTGCTGTAAATATTGACCTAAAAACTTCTCTTTTTCCATTTGATTAATTGCCATTACTCAGACGTTCGCCGATGTTCGTTGTAGTAAATACCGCCATTCACGCTGCAGTTCCTAGGTCACTTTACTTGGCAGTGGGACTCGACTTGGGAAGTATATAGAAGGGGGATGCAGCTATGTAGAAAAAATAAAATATTTGTGAAAAAGAAAGGCATAACCCTCGCGTACCCCCAAATCAAGCAATGACTTTACACGACTACGGCTGTTTTACATAATATAAAATCTTTGGAAAAGTCATGGGCCCAGAGCGATTTAGAAAGTCCACTTGGTATATTGACTCGTGGTATGCGACGTGCGCTCTTTATATGTATTAAAAAACGTGCGTGCAACATATAGTAATCACTATCGTTGTCCGTAAACGCGCCAATTGCCACAGACGTGGAATCGGCGCTGTTACCCACTAGGAAAAGGTATAGACGATCGCTTATGGATCCAGGAATAATGGAAACAACAAATTAAAAAAATTGTTAACTATTAAATAATAATTATTTATTAGTCAACTGTTTTTATCGAAGCACTGTCAGATTTTTTATACTAATATTCCGAATGTGCTATGTATATAACTATATGTATAAATACGTGCTAAGTTTTCTGGTCGTTTTATAGCGTATTACACTCATATTCATTCCATGTTTGGATTTCTCTTTATTGGTTAGTGAAATCCGTATTTGATGCAAACTATTAGGAAAACGGTAAAGGGGTCCTGAGATTTAAATTGCCCTATGGGTCTCCATAAAACTTAATCCGGCACTGCGCGGAATAAAACTCGTTCGTTTATGTGCACAAAACGTTTCTGATGACTTCTCAAAACACCTGTCGATATCAAATTTTCACTTGGTTGCAACACGAAAAATCACCGACTATTAAGAACACGTCATATTTTAGCATTCTTAACTCGTATTCACTTGCACCAATCTTTCCATTGACATTTAGGTATTTTATATATGTACATTAAAATTGTAAAACAATTGTCGTGCTTAATTACTCTTAAGTTCTGTAAACATGTATTACGACTTTGGTTTTTAAAACGTTTACATTTAACAAATAATTGTATAAAAAACTTTTTTTTCTTTTCGCCACTCGAAAAACATAATGATTTAGATGCATTTATGGATATCTACAATAAAAATCGAAAAATGAACCATACAAACTAGAATGAACATACTTATATACAGCTGTATGATTTTTATCACAAAATTGCTATATAATTTACAATTAATATAGGAAGTACCTATTATTTTTACTACCGTTATTACAATTTACAATGATTCTTTATATTTGATTCCGTGGCTAACTAGTATAACTAGTGTTTTCTACAATTCATTATGTGTGTGCAAAAATATAATAACAACACGTAAGAAATATTAAACAGGCATGAACGAATGCCTTTCCCTCGGGCCATGATGGTATAATTATAATCTATAGATCCTCTCGTTTCACATATAAATACTACTGTGTACGATTGATATAATAGATAAATAATAAAAAAAATAAATACACAATTTAAAGCGAAAACGAAGTAATTATATCATCACCATTGAACGTTATTAACTGACTTACATTTTATGGTATTATATTAAATATTAATTACTACCTACTCTAGTAATTTTGCAGACTCTTTATGCTGCACACGTCGTTATTGTGTGAAAATAAGAAAACCATACATAATTAGTAAAGTATTGCATAGTGCTATACCATGTTATTTGGTTCTTTTACGGATTTTTATTTATGTTTTTGTGAATCCGTAAATGAACCAAAATAATGTTGAAATCTATGAAATATTTAACCAATATATATTATTATGATTTTTTTTTTTTTTTT
>CM029358.1:35206740-35345739 GCA_017140985.1 Hormaphis cornu | reverse complement strand
TATAGATTTTGTTTATTTATTATAATATAAATTAACAATTATATAATTTCACTATACATTGTAAAATGTGTATAAATATATTATATATTTAGTGTAAATTGTATATTGTAGACTTATATAAAATTATCAAAATTTTAATAAAGCATCGAATTCTTAGGTAATATAATTATTTCCCCCCGAATTTTTTTTTTTAAAACACTACTATTATTGTTTAACATTCACCGCGACGTACCATTGAAAAATCTCGAACTCCTAAAATATGCTTTTTATGCTAAACAGATTTTTTTCTCTGAATTCTGTGACTCATTAGTCTTGAAGAAATATTACTCCCTTTTAACTGTACATGGACTAGTGTGTATGAAAAATCATAAAAATCCAATACCAGTTACCACACTGCAGATGAAGACAACGTGGATTCGAATCTATAAGTTTTACACGGTTTTAAATTTAAAAATTTCAACTACAAAGTCAATTATACTAGTTTTAGCCAAAAAGTTTATTGAGAATAAAATACAATTCTTGTTTGTTATATTTACGAATCTACTAAAAAACCGAATCATAAACTTCACGCCGAAATAATTCAACCCATTCTCAATTATAGTTTTGTTACGTTTATTACTGACTATTGATTGCTTCAGAATTGCTTTGCCATTTTTAATTAAAACTGCAAGCTAAATATGACTGTATATAGTGTCTACTTTAATATTCGCACATGATTTTTACTACTATATATTATTGTCTTCTATACAGCACTACGGTTACCCATAGTTATAATGTTAAATGGATAGTAAAGTTTACGGTCAAGGGCTAAAAGGCAGTACCCAACACTTATTGGATTGCTCAAAATTTTGACACGTGCATTAAAAAAAAAAAAAAAAAATTAAAATTTATATAACGTGCAATACACGCAAAAACGTCATTTATCGTGCTTATTTTAAAAATAACACGTTTGCGCCAAAGTCTGTTGATGGCGTTGTAGTTTTCTAACGTTTTTACATAGGTACAGCTGGTTTTTTTTAATAGCGTAAAAATCTCTTGGTAACAAATTGCAGTATTGTTCGAAAGATTGTTCTAATAATATAAATTTGACTTCAGTGAAAATATCCAACCTCTATACAATCATTGACTTTTAAACTAGGTATACCAGCTATCACGAACATTGCGCATTCCAATTTTACCGTTTATTCTTTTTTTTTTTTTTGCAATTTTTCGTCACATAAGATGTAATATCTTTGTTCCGTTAATTTTTATGAATCGAACACCATATTTTTTACTATTTGAATTTAATTTTAAAAGTTATTAGAAAAAAAGTAAAATTACAAGATATAAAACATCCGCGAGCACTTGATAAAAACAATTATGTAGGTATACCTACATATCGTTTTTATTTGTTTTTATGCTCGGTAATACATTGCAGATTGTACTGTGTTCAAAATTCATTATTCAACGAATGGGCGATGATAGTTTCAGCTGATGAAATGTAATATTTTGTTTTACAGGAATAAACATTAACATTAGACACCCAAAAAATGATTTTCAAAGTCAAATTTAAAGTTGATTAACAAATTATTTTACGTAATTTTATCCAACCCGAGTAAAATTATTAGTTATATACTTTTGTTACGCAAAATCTAAAATTGTTATGTCATTACTTAAACATTTATAAAATTATAATACAACGTATGTAATAGGTAATTATATTAATTATCACAATATGAATAATACTTATGGTTTTTGATAATAGTTTTGACTAATGAAAAATTATTTCGTTATTCATTTGTAAATTTTGTTAGGTATCTACTACTTTATTTTTTTTTTTTACCCACTACCCTTTTTTTTACAAACACAAACAAATCTGACGAAAAAAATGTTTATAATTTGCCTAGTGGAAAGTTAAAACAAATAATCTAATGGCTAAACAATTGTATTCAAAGTATTTACTGATTAACAATTATTCTTTTTTATTCATTGCGGTTCATCAACATTTATTAATTGACAATAAAAAAAAAAAAAAAAAAAATCTATCTTCTAAAATATTTTGTCGTTGTTTCACTTTCGCAATTAAACAGTGAACTGTTTCTGTTTTTAAGTTAGTCTAAAACGTTTCTTTAAAAAAATACATAGTTTTTGATATTATCTAATAACTTATGAATGTTATTTATACTCAATCTTCTTCTTCTCCTTTGTCTTCCTCCCAACTATTTAGGGTCGGCTGTTTATACTTAATAAGTAGAGAAATTTATTTTTATTTAATCACTGAAATTCATTAGACCAAAAGAAGGTAATTATTTTTGAATTGTAATTAATTGTTATATTTGTAAAGTTTTTTTTTTTTTAATTAGATGTTCAGATAAGAAGTACCGCATTGGACTGCCTCAAACAAGTGTTATTATCACTTTCCATAACGAAGCAAGATCTGCTCTTTTGAGGACTGTTGTCAGGTAATTTTAAATTAATGTTATTTTTATATTCTGAACGTAACGAGGAATGTAAATTTTGTTTTTAAAAATAATTGTGTATCATTTAAATCTGAAGTACCTAATATAGCTTAATAATTAATAAATATATATTTTTTAGTGTTTTAAACAGAAGTCCTGAGCACTTAATTAAAGAAATAATTTTAGTGGATGATTTTAGCGATGATAGTAAGTAGCTATATTTTACAAAAGTATATTGTTTCCGTACTTTTAATTATCTGAGATAACATAAACTATGTTAGGAAATTAATTAATTACGTAAAACATATTTATTTGAAAATCAAAATTCATTTTACTTATAGTATAGTTAGCAACTGTTGAACTAGATAGTAGATATATTATAACGTTATAGGTCTCTAAAGTATAATATGTTTTCTTACAGGAACAGATGGAGAAGAGCTATCAAAAATACAAAAAGTGAAACTTATTAGAAATGAACAGAGAGAAGGTATACTAAAATTTTACTAGTCATTACAACAATAACTAATAACTATTTTGTTGTTGACAAATATGAATGGAGTTATTTTATGTTCAAATTTTTAACAAATTTGACCATTCATAAATTTAAATTTAACTAATTTTATACTTGTGTGACTGAAAAGTTTTAAATACAACTTAACCACCATTTAGGTAATTAACGACGACATATTACTTATTACAGTCTATTATAAATAATCGCTGATGGGATGTACATCCAAGTTAAGGCATAATCCTATCTAAGTCATTTAATACCTCTAAACTTAATAGGTTAATACCGCCGAGGGTTTTTTGAGTTTGACAATTACATAGACTACCATTATCTAATAATTGATTTAGTTACTCACTTTGAGTTGAATATAAAATATTTTAAAATGTTATACTCAATATTTTTATAAATTGCTTGAATCAAAAATTATGTTTTTGTACACTAAAATTGGGTAACTTTGATTTTGAATTGTAACTTCGACACATTTCATATTCATTCATCTTCTGTATATGTTATGCTATTTGTGAAATAGAGGTGCTAACTTTGAAGTTAAATATCACTTTTGAAATAAAAAGTACAATTGCACTTATCAATTTAAGTAACTTAAATGTTATATATAGGTATTTAAAAAGTTAAATTTCTTAAAAAATAAATTTAGTAAATCAAGTATTTAAATATTGAGGTGAAGAGAAATTTTGAATTTTATTTAAACAATATTTAAAACGTTATAAATTTGTGATTAAAGTAAAATTGCTATATAGTATAGAAACAATGTATCCAACGTGGGACGTGGATTATTATATCACTTGACATAATTCATCTTAATATATATATATATATATATGTATAAATTATTATTACATATTATTTGAAAAATTCAATAGTTAAAATAACATGACATTTTATGTATTAAAAAATAAATTTTTTTATTTTATTGTATAAATAGTAAAACACTTGATGTTATAACGTTTTTAGCTTTTCTTTTAATAATTTTGACTGCCTTTTTTAAATTTAAATAAGTTACAAACTATAACGTGGACCTTATAACTACTGTACATAATATAGTGTTCTGATATTTGGTACAATTGGTTAATATTGATTTACCATACAAATCATTTATGTAACTTACAACAACAAAACATTTTTAAATAATGTTTATTCCATGTATATAGAAATTAATTCGTACAAAACTCAAAAGTATTTGTAACTGCAGTATAAGGAAGCTAACTGCTAATACCTTGTGTATTTTTTCAAATATTGGCTTATATTATGAATAATTGATGGAGTTGTGCAATAATTAGTTTAGAAATTATAATAGTAGTATGATTTATGCTATAGGATTAATGAGATCGAGAGTTCGTGGTGCAGATATTGCGACAGCGCCTGTGCTTACATTTTTGGACAGTCATGTCGAATGTAACGTGAAATGGTTAGAGCCACTTTTGGATCGAGTAGCCGAAGTATGAGATTTTGTTTTTTTTATAATTTTAGTAAAAATCAGATATTTTGTAAATAATATGTTGTTTTATTTTAATAGGATCCAACTAGAGTTGTGTGCCCTATCATTGACGTCATTAATATGGACAACTTTCAATACATAGGCGCGTCATCAGAACTGAGAGGTGGATTTGACTGGAATTTAGTGTTCAAATGGGAATATTTATCAAAGGAGGTCAGAGCACAACGCCAAAAAGATCCAACATTACCAATCAGGTAAATAAACATGAACAGAATAACACAATTTTTATTATTTTCTTTTCAAATAAAATGAAACTATGATTTACAAAGTATATAAGTTCTATTTTCTACTCACACGTCTTAAATGAGTTTAATGATGTACTCGCATTAGGATTAAAATTTACATATTTAAATATACATAGTAGGTACCTAGTGTATTTAATTATAGCAAAGTATTTTATTTGACATTAAAAATTGGGTTATAACCGTTTGAGATTTCAATAAAACTAATTAAATTTTTTAATAGCCCTAGCTAAAATAATTTTGGGTTTTAACATAATAAGAATTCAGAATTTAGATCCAAGTATAACCTTGCTTTGATAGTTATATATATTATAAATGATTGACTCAAGATGGTAGTTTATTTGAAGCAATTTTTGATGTTTTGATGGTAATTATTATGCTCCAGAAACAAAAAATTTAAAATTTTCAAAACTGTATCAAATGATCCAAAAAGATGATCATAAAAATAATTAAATTGCACTTGAGTTTGAAATTAGAACCTATTTTTACAATTGTTAAGTGATTTACAGAACTTTGAAATTTTGGAGTTGGTCAATTTTTGCAGTTAATGTTTCATAAATGACAAATTCTTTGATTTTCTGTTAAAACAGTTAACGGTATTTATCGCTCTAGATTTTCTGATAAAAATATGGTAATATTTTTCTCATATTCATTCTGAAAATGGTTTTAAACTCGTGATAATTTCAAAAAATCGATTGTATTAGACTTTTGCACTTTACCGTTTTTTTAACAACAAGCATTTTGAATCATAATTTTTTTAAATATTATTTTGTACTTCCGTAATTGCGATTTTTGTCGTAAATTTAGAGCCAACCCAAATGGTTTAAATTAAAAGCAAGGACCTAAACAGTGTTTTCAGTAGTTGATTTTTCAAATAAATAAGTTTTTATGACTATATCAGGCTGTTTACAATTAATGAAATATTGTTTAATTCATAAATTCAAAACTTCAATTTTCAATCATTATTCATTTATTTAAAAATAAATATTTAAAAAATTATCTATTGTATAAACATAAAAAAAACTAACTCAGAATGAGTATCTACAATCTTAGTAATATATTGAACTCAGAGACCATTTTTGTATCAGAAAATCCTCAATGACGAAGACCTTTAAGAATCATTAAAAATTATACAATCTAAGCTACATATTTTTCTTTGTGTAGTTAAAAGGTTTCGAGAATCCATTAACACTATTAGGGTCGAGATACATTTTTTCATTGTTAGGTTTTTGTATTTTTCTTTATTTTATTTTAACAATAACACCTCTGAAAATTTTTGAAATTCATTGAAAGTTCACATATATTATTGGAATTTGGAATGAATAAAGTTCAAGCACCTTACAAGTTACAAATTTCAAACATTTATGAGCTAAATACAAAACTTAAATGTTTTCATAATTTTGTTGATTTGGTTTGATAAAACGTGTATATTTAAGGCTTGATGGTTTTATCCAAATTTTACAATATATTTTTCTATATTATGCTGCTAAAATTTTGATATTCGGTTAACTTTTTAGATTCTGAGCGTCAGCTTTAACACAAGGTCAACAACAAGTACATATAATTCTAAAAAATTTCGAAAATCCACTGTCACAATTTGTTTTTTAGTCGTTTAAAGTTGGAAAATGGTCAAAATTTTGTCATACCTTTGACTTATTTTTAGAAAAAACTTTGTAACTTACACAAATTTGTTATTTAAGAATTAAAAATTTAACATATTATGTAAAACGAAGTATTCTATCTGATAAAAAAATTCCAAAAAAAACTGCCCAATAGATTCCAAAGGCGTACAAAAAGTGTTGAAAAACGGTGTAATTTAGTTATAACAATGAAATTATACGCGCACTATTGCGCAATTGATACTAATATTGTATTGTACAAACATGGCATAATATTATATTAATTATTATAATTTTAATTTCTATTACATATTTTCATCCTAAATGTAGAATCTTGACGTTTACTATTTGTTGAGAGTTTGACAGCTCGGTCAGAATCGTAATTTTTGGAAGCAATCGCTGCTTACATTATTGCTAACATATTTATGCTTATCGAAATAGATATGGTAATTCAAGTATGAATAAAATATAAAAAACACAAGAACTTATTTCCACTTCTTCTCAAGTCCAGTAATTAAATGTCAGTAAATAATAATAAAATAATATTTTACATGTATGAGGAAATTTGCCAAATAATAACAAAAATAAATAAAATAAAATAAAACACAAATATCTTATAAAATTAATTAACTTCAATATCAATGAAACTCTGGTTCTTGTGTAACAATATTTAAACATTCTAAGCCCATTATAACCTAATCCCAACTTTCAACATTTAAGTCATTGTCAGTTGTGTTGAATAAGTAAAAACCGTAAATTTAAAACAAAAATTAAACATAATCACATCACTATAATATATTGGGTGTTTAATGTTTATTTACTTTACAGAACTCCAATGATTGCTGGTGGTTTGTTTGTAATGGACAAAAACTATTTTATAAAACTTGGAAAATATGATATGGAAATGAACATTTGGGGAGGTGAAAATTTAGGTAAGTAATAGAGTTAAGTCTAATGATCATAACTTAATATATTGTTGAGATATATTTTTATTACATTACACATAATTCTAACGTTTTATTCTAATATTATTTATACAGATTCACATAAGCAATAATTGAATTTTAAACTGACTTTTAATGTTCAATTTTCTCAATATTTATGGAATATTTTTTTTTAGAAATATCTTTTAGAGTATGGCAATGTGGCGGCAGCCTTGAAATAATCCCTTGTTCACGAGTAGGCCATGTGTTCCGAAAAAGACATCCGTACTCATTTCCGGGAGGCAGCGGCAATGTTTTCGCCCACAACACTCGTCGTGCAGCCGAAGTATGGATGGACCAGTACAAAAAATACTACTACAATGCTGTACCATTATCTAGAACGGTTCCATTTGGAAAGTATGCTATTATTTCTATTGTATTCGAATAATAATAATAAAAAAAAAAACGATGACAGTTTTAATGTGCGTAATATTGAATGACGTTTCATTTTAGCATATCTGATCGATTGGCGCTGAAAAAAAAACTTGGCTGTAAACCCTTCAAATGGTATTTGGACAATGTTTACCCGGAACTTAAATTGCCAGCCACTGTAGATTTGTTTGTAGGCAGTATTAGACAGGGAGGCTGGTGTTTAGACACTTTAGAAAACCAAATTGGCAAAACGGCTGGTCTCTATCCGTGTCATGATTACGGTGGCAATCAAGTAAAATATTAGAAAATTTATTTTGAAATTATTCAATCTGAAACGTTTGCACATTTTAATTTGTTCAGGAGTGGACATTGACAGTAGCCGGATCAATCAAACATGACAGTATGTGTATATCTCCAACAAATTACCTATCTATGAGTTTAATCATCATGAAACCTTGTGATTCTTCAACGGACGAAGTTAGTAGTACAATATGATGTAGAATATTTTTTTTTCATATGCACACATTTTTTATTTAGCATTTATTATAATTGTTGTTTTATTGTTTTAGTGGAAGTACGACGAAAATACAAAACAATTGAGGCTTAAAGAAGTAAACCTGTGCCTAGACACGCTGGGAGTACATGACATGATGAGTGTTAGTGTATGTGATAGTATGAATTCAAATCAAAAATGGGAATATTTAATTGCAGCTGGAATTGAAAACATAATTTAAGTTTTCAATATAGTATTTTTTTTTTTTTTTTTTTTTAGTACCTAGCTCTAATCAAGTAGATTAAATTAATACATTGATATTATAGTTTTTGTAATGTGTATAAATTTACATTATACATATTATAACAAAAAGAACAAAGTTGTATACATAGTAGGTATACAAATACAACAACAAAGCGAACAACATCGAGTGAAAAATACTAAATTATATTAAATTAGTATAATATTATACTTAGGTACCTACCTATACCTAATTATGTACAGTAAAACCATGTTTGTAATATATCTAATAATATAACTATACGAATACTTACCTACATTGGAATATGTTCCACTGTATGATTTATTATTAGGTATTTGGTATAATTTTATATACGAATCTGTATGTCGGTATCTACTATGGAAATAATAATGTACGTTCATTAGTGCAAGTTGTTCAATGGTTTAGATATACTTTGAGGTGCCTAGAGCCAAATAAATGTTTGCCCATGTTTTTGACTAAAAATTACTTGGATTCCTCAGATTTAAATAAGATGCTCATAAAAAAAAATATTTTCACCTCGGGGCAACTGCTTCTGTTGCTCCCACAATAGCTACGCCACTGAAGTTGTCACTATAGTCTCTATAGAGTCAATTTGGAAGTTTTTTTCAATGATATATTTGATATACCTATACATGTTGTATAAGAAACCTAACAAAATTAACTTGAGCTCTTAAAACTTTGTTGCACCGCTAATAATATAGTACTTATGCGGGTTATGTAAATCTTTACGGAACCTTTAACTATGTAAAGGCTACACCCATATTGTACCTGTGCACTAAACAGTATAGAACGGGTACTTACATATTTATAATTTTGTTTTAGATGATAATTAACAGGTAACTGATAATAATTAAGGAGGAGTTAATATTGTAATTTGTAATTAGATGTATTGTTTATTATTATTATTATTATTTTTTTTTTTATATAATATTTTTTGTGATTTGTTTATGTTATATTATTGTTAATTATGAGTATGATTTTTGTAACAGGTGATGGTAGGTAGCTATAAAGACCTACCAATGTTTTCTTGCAAAATATTTGATAATTCATTATAAGGCTGTGATTTAAATCTTTAATCTTACCATATAATATAATATACCTATTTGCTATCTATACCTATATTATCTGCGCTCGTTTATGTATACCTATTATTTTATCTTTTTCATGAAAAATCCTATTTTAGGTTTAAAATTAAATGTACGATATAAGTATTACTAATATATCCAATAAAAATTATAATATTATAATCAAAGACTGCAATGAACTCGGAATGTAAATATGTAGTTGTTCTACCAGTTATGACTTATGAGTTATGTATAATATTAAGCAGATAGATGTATATAGATGGTACCTATATTAATGTTAAATTTTGATACCTACACACTATATTATATAGTTAGAATTCAAATTTTAAATGTAATAAATAATGATATTACCAAAATAATATTATGATAAATGTTATTTTTAATAAGCTACCAATAAAATATCTAAATGTGTAATTATTTAATTTGTTAAATATACAGTTGTGTATACTGTAAATTGTATACAATATAGTATTAGGTGTAGGTATAATATTTTATAATACATGCAGCTGTGCAGCATGCTGTATATTATCTAGCTAGTTAACTTAACAACTGCAAAAATCGATTTTAAAAATAGATTCTACAGGCTAAAAAAGGAGCTTTCCCTCATATTTTATCAACTTATTCTTCAAAGGTCAAGGTGTAACAGTCATACAACAACAATGTAAGATAATTTTAAAATAATGCGAACTGTAGACAAAAATGAAATAAACATTTCAATAGACCTCAGAAAAAATTAATACGTACCTTCTATTAAAATCTACGTATAAAATGTTTAAATTGATTGATACAGTCAAAACTTTTAAAAATAAGAGTTACAAAATTTTAATTGCTAATTGCACATGGAGTGTAATTTCACTGTATAACCCGGTCAGCGGTTTAGCATTATTTTTTTAAAATAAAAATTATTTTTCTCATAATACGACTACGTTGAGTTAGAGATTTTGATTCTTATTACCTAACATAGGTAGGTTTTACACAAATACAGAATTTTAAAATCACGCATTTCGTTAATTCTTCATTTTGTAGGGTTTTTTAGTATCAGTTTTAAAATAATTTTCCAATAAAGACAAAATTGAGATTCCAAAACAATTAAAAAAATCTTAATTTTTTTTAACTATAAGTACAGTGGTAAGACCATAGTGTAAGAATATAAGATAGGATAAGATTCTAGCAAAAGATTTAATCGTTACGGCTCAATTTTCATAGGTAAACCACGAATTTAAGATACATGTATCATACAATTTGTGAGGTAAGCTGAGCTCACTTAGAAATGTCATTTTGTATAGCAATTGTAATATAATTACAATCTAATTAAACCTTCCAACATAGTGACCCACGGCAAAGTTGTATAGTCATTACTCGCTACTCGCTAGTAGCTACTGTGTCAAACTAACCACGTGACCTAAAAATTTTCGGATTTTTTTATATGAGTACCTATTTATGTACTTGTGATTGTTTTTATTTAAAATGTAAATTAATTATTAAAATATAATATTGTTAAACTAGTTTTTTCCCTTTTTCCCATGTTGGCTAATAAAATAGAAAAAAACATTTTTCAGGCGTTTTTAGTGCACACGTTTCAGTAAAAATGTTTAGACCATATATTTTTAGAAATTTAATTTAATAAATAAGTATAATAATAATAATAATAATAATGAACTTTTATTGCAACAAACATAAATAATACAAGAAAATATACTTAAATACCATGAGTAACATATTGCGGCACCCCCTAAAAGCAAAGCTTGTGCTGGGGGAGCGAGTTCTATCATCTAAAGAATGTACATAAATTTAAATAATATAATAATAATAAAAATAATATAAATAAATCCATTGTTCACATTAATACACTATTATAGCAATTTAATAAAGAATAAAACAATTGTAGAATATCATATTAACTTTGACAAATCAATATGCCTAAGATAAGTTTTGAAAGTTTTTAAATTATCAAACTGATTCATATTAATATTTAACAAGTGACATAAATGAAGACCCGTATAAAATACACTTTTTTGCCTAAAAACTTTTTGGCACTTCAATAAACGTATGTTAACATTTTGCTTATATCTAGTATTATGTTCATGATTTGATACAGGTATTAAATGTTTATGTTTAAATAAGTCTACTAATACAGCTTGGTTATAAACAACCTTAAAATTATTTACATTGAGTTTTTCATAAATTAAAATAGTATTTGTTAGTAAAGGAAGATTTAGTAAATATTTAATAACACCATTTATTGTAACATTTAGCTTATGTATAATGCTATTAAAAGCACCTCCCCATATGGATACACCATATGAAAAAATAGATTGAACTAAAGCTAAATAAATAACTCTTTTATAATTTACATCTAATATATACCTGGCTTCATTAAATACATAGAAAAATTTTCGTAAAATACCATTTATATAATTTACATGACCATCCCATCTAAGTCTATGATCAATTATTAAACCAAGATATTTTAATTCATTTACTTTTTCAAGCTTTATACATTTTGAATCGCATCTATTTAAATTAGGATTACATTTTAGAGAATGAACAATTAAATTATGTCCATGTAAAACATTATTAAAAGATAAATTAAAACAAATAAATCTAGATTTTAGTAAATTTAACTTTAACTTATTCTTACAGAACCAAGCATATACTTTATTTAAAATATTATTTGCTTCAAAGTACAATCTGTCGACTGTTGTTTCAGAAATTAATATAGCCGTATCATCAGCAAAACTTATGAACTCCTTATTACTATTTATATTTATATTCAATAAATCATTTATGAAAAAGATAAACAACAGTGGGCCTAGGACTGTTCCCTGCGGAACTCCACAAGTTATGCCTCTAGCTTTACTATAACAATCATTTATTTGAACTATTTGAGTTCTATCACTTAAGAAAGATTTTAATAGATTATTCGCAACTCCACGAATACCTGAATATTCGAGCTTTTTTAGTAATAACTCATGATTTACGCAATCAAAGGCTTTTTGCACGTCTAGAAAAATACCCATTACTTTGTAATTAATATCAATAAATCTACGAACAAAGTTGTCAAGTTTAAAAAGCGCATCAGTTGTTGACAAACCGGTTAAAAACCCAAACTGGAAATTAGAAAAAAATGAATTCTTTTTAAGATAATTTAATAAACGATTTTTAATACATTTCTCGAAAATTTTTGATACAGTTAAAGACAGTGAGATAGGTCTATAATTTCCACATGATAATTTATTGCCTGATTTAAATAATGGAATAACAATACATTTTTTGAAAGCTAAAGGAAAGTCACCTGTTAATAAAGATTTATTAAAAATTAACGATAACGGTATTGAAATAGATTTAGAAATGTTCTTTAAAATGTAGTTTGTTAAACCATGTTCATAATAAGAATTATAATTTTTAATCTTATCAATATACCCTCTAATCTCTTCACTACTAATTGGATTAAGAAAAATACTATCATTGCTCTGATTTTTATCATTAAACTTAACTGTATCAGAGTGCATATATTCTATTTCTAAATTATTTCCTACGTTTACAAAAAAGTCATTAAATTCATTACAAATTTCAGTATTAGATTCAATGACAATATCATCTTTATTTGTAATTTTATTAATTTTATTCATTTGCTTGCTTGATTTACCTATGATTTCATTTATAACTTTCCAGATTTGTTTACTGTCAGATTTATATTTTTTTAATTTATCTTGATAATACATTTGTTTTGATTTTCTTACCAAAGAGTTTAACATATTCCTTTATAACTTGTAGAAATTTTTTAATTTTAAATCAAAAGGTCTATGTCTAAGCTTAGAAAAAAGTTTTTCTCTATTTCTAATAGAAATAATGATGCCAGGTGTTATCCATGATTTTATATTTAACAATTTTTTCGGTTTAACTTTATCACTAGAGATAGATGAATATTTGATAAATTCCTCCATTTTGCTATTAAAAATGTCAACCATAGTGTTTACGTTTGAGGAATTAAAACAAGAAAGCCAATCTTCAGTTTTAATTAATAAATCTAAATGACTTATATTTATTTTGCTTTTATTCGAATTATTAGATAATGTATTTTGATTATTATGATTATTAAAAATTGGAAATACTATAGCTGTTGCATAATGATTCAAAAACAAAAAAAAAAAATTTTTCAGGCGTTTTTAGTGCACACGTTTCAGTAAAAATGTTTAGACCATATATTTTTAGAAATTTAATTTAATAAATAAGTAATTAGGTACTTATTAAAAATAAATAAATAAAACAATTTCAATAATATAAATCATTTATTTTAGAGTAAGCGTAAATATTTTTATTGTTTTCACACAAAAATTTAAACAACAATGATAATTTGTGAACTAAAATCACAATTAGTGTGGTAGATAACCACTCTAATAAGTTGATCTAAAACTTTTGTGCACTAATACATAAGTTTTAGTGTACCATCATTCAAAAATACCGTTTTTGGGTCTTGGTTTTAGAATTTACCGCCAAATGTGATAATTGTGGTTGATAAATATATAGCCGACTATATATAGTATCTATAGCCGTGATTATGAAGACAAGAGCTGATCATCTCTGTATAGTGATAAATACATAGACCTGTAAACTAAGTTTACAGGTCTATGGATAAATATCACCAAGGTGAATCAATCCTTAATCCACCTTGAATAGCACTATATTCATATCTATCTCGATGATAATGACACAGACTATAGGAATATTCCTATAGTCTGTGATAATGATCTAGATATTATCAAAGTTGATACTTGATAATAGCCAATATATTATACTGTAATATTGATATCATTTTTCAAAAATCCTGTTCTTCTGACTTTTTGAGTTCTGACTTTGACTTTTCAGTTCTGAAGACTATAATATCATAATTATTTATGTAAAATATTTTAAAACCGGTGTGGTCATAAAAATGATAATTCTTTTATGTGTTGTGAGAAGTGACTAGTTGTAAGTGTAACAGCTTTACTTCAAGAATTATTAAGCTTTAGATTAGAATAAAACTAAAAATATTCGTACTTGCAGTACAAGAAGTCTGCGTCAACAGTTATAACTTAAAATTCGTTATTAAAAACACTAGTTAACGGGGTATTATTAACTACAACTAGCCACTAGGTAAGAATTGTTTATTCTACTTAATTTTTTTTTCTTTGGATATTTTTTCTAAATACCTAATACCTACTTATTCCTATTCAAAAATTTATCATTTTTACATTTTTTCTGTACATATAGTGTGTTATGAGTGCAATGGACAAATAATAAGGGATAATTTAATCTTTAAGATTAACTGTGTCAAATATTAGTGTAAGTTTTGCGTGTTGTATTTTTGATATTGATTAAATTTATAGTTAAATTAATATTTGCATATTTTCTATAGTTTTAGTATGCAAGTTACCTGGAACTGGACCGAACTGTGTGGTCCTAATGATTTTGTTCCCATATTTCGTCCTGGTTATGTGATGAGTGTTTGTGCGGATATGACAATCATTCGCCTGCCTATTCTGCTTATATTTTTGCTTATATCTGCGTATTATTGTGGGCATCAACTTTCCGTATGGACATTGCGTACAAGTCGTGAAACTAATATACTTCAATTTCGTATATTTATTTCAAGTACACTATCAATATTGCCAGCTATTCAATTGATTGGGGAAGTATATGAATTCAATGAAAGCAGATTATATCCTATTGAAAATTTAGTCTTAGTAATTCAATGTTTCACCTGGTTATCACATACAATGTACATTTTTTGTGTGCGGCATAATTTAGGAACAAGCTTAAGAGGTTCAAAAGTTGTGACAATTGCATGGTTTTTATGTTTTTTATCTTCGGTCATATCATTACGAAGCACTTTCACAGCTTTTGTTCAGAGTGCGTATTTGCCCATTTTACAAGTAAGATTATGGTTTGCAGTATTCGATTGGATACTTCAGATGTTTTATTTAATTACCATGTGTTTCAAAGAAGACCTTGTTAGGATAAGACATGCAGATAGACTTCGTTTTCTTGCCCAGGTAAATAATGTTAAAATTATGTTATTCTTAAAAGAAACCTAATTTTTAAACTACTTAAGTGACCTGTTTTTTTCCTCAAAAACACGCCTTACTGGAAAAATTTTCACGCCACGTAAAATGGTTCAATTTTTGTAACTTTTTTTGTTGAAAATTTAAAAAATCTCTTCATTCATTTCATTTTTTTTCTTTTTGCATCGAACATTAATTTTTCAAATTTTATTTTTTTTCCAAATATAACAATAAATTAAATTATATTTATTTTTATCAGTTTTTAACTCGGTTTTTTTTTTGGGGGGGGAGGTTCTTAACAATAATCAAAATCCAATGTGCACCGTCAAAAGTTGTCTTCTTTTCTGTGAAAGAAATTATTCAAATACGTTCTACAAGACCGGAAAACATTTCCCACAAAGTCAATTTTTTTTTTTTAAATGCATTGAAAGTAGTAGTTATTAACTACATTTTTGTAATACTGTCTCTAAAATTTCTATTTTCTAATAAAATCTAAAAATGCCTCTGAAAATATATTATAATACATACACAGTTTTTCAATTAAATCAGTATTTGTAAATACTTATTGAATATACCAATTAACAGTTATAATTTTTAATGAAAGATTAAATTGAATTTATAAATTTCCATTACATAAAAAATAGATTTTATTTACAATAAAGTTTGTTCAATTTCTAACTTCCTAATTTAACTTTTTTAAAAGCATTAAAAAAAACTTAAATATTGGGTTACCTTAATATAATATGGTCTTAATATAATATGGTTTAGACATTATAATAATTTTTTCTTTTTCTTTGCCTTTCACCCAACTATTTGGGGTTGGCCACCCTCATTCTAGTCCACCACTTATCACAATCATCCACATCCTCTACATGGCTACACACACATTAACAACCCTCATATCTTTTTCAATTGTTTTCATCAATCTCTTCTTTGGTCGTCCTCTACCTTTTTTCCTTCAACGTTTATTTGTATAACCGCTCTTACTGCTTCAGTTTCTTCTCTCCTCATTGCATGTCCAAACCATTCAGTTTATTTTCCCTCATCTTACCCACTATTGATGCAACACCATATTACCTCTTACATATTTTTTTCTTATTCTATCTTCTCTTGTTACTCCACAGCATTCTCATTTCAATAAATGTATATAAAAAAATTGTTATCCGTTAAAATTTTTTTAAACTATTGTACCTATTTTATATATAATTTTAGCAATCAAATGAAAGGCGATCATTAATAACAGCATCATATAGTCGGTTTAATGATGAATTCGATCCACACTATTTGGGTATGGCATGTGACAATGAACACTATAGTTTTATATCTTGGCTCACATTTGGTTGGGTGGGTAGATTGATTATAAAAGGAGATCAAAAAAGATTACATCATACAAACGATTTATTTGATTTACCCGAGTGGCTAACTCCAGTTTATGTATCAGTTAAGATGGAAGAAGTATTTAGACATCAACCTTCTGTACAAGCTGCTTCACCAATACATTTACCAGCTGATCATCAATCCAGAGTACCAAAAAAATCATTACTTCAAGCTTTACATAAATGTTTCGCAAAACAATTTTATGGAATTGGATTAATCAAATTCTTTAGTGATATTTTTGCATTTACAGCACCTGTATTTTTAGAAAAACTGATCACATTTGTTTCTCACCATGAAGAGCCTATGAGTCATGGATATTTATACATGGCAGGACTTGTTTTTATGTTACTTATGAGTAAGGATTTTTTTTTTTTTTAAGTTTCAGCAGAGTATAATAGTATAGTACTATAGTCTAAATTGAAAAAAACCGGATATTTTGAGTTTTGGGTGGGAAGCTTGATGGAGTAGTGACTTAACGTTGGAGTAGATAACTGTTTCTGAAAATTAAGTTAATGGTTGTTAATAATTAAATTTTTAAACAATTATAAATTGCTTAGGAAAATAACAATTCTGAGTGAGCTCAGTTTATCTATAGAAATTGAGTCTAGATTCTTATAGGCACTATAGTTAAAAAAATTGAAAGTAGTTTAAATTTATTTGAAATCTTAATTTTTTCATTATAAGAAAATTATTTTAAAACTAATACTAAAAAAAACCCAACAAAAAATATATACCACAGAGTAAATGTATGTTTTATTTTGAGAATGGTCCCAAAAATGTTCATAAATTAGTATCCACTTATAAAAATATTAATTTTAACAATGGGTAAAATTTTTAAATGATTTCAATAATTATTTTATAATTTAAGTATCAAATGTACTACAGTGCATAATTTTATTGCCATAACCTATAACCAAAATTACAACGTTTTTATCAATTCTTTTGTTATATGCTTTCAGAAATTACTGGGCAGACTTTTTGGAAATTTATAAATGCTGATACCTAATTTTGTTTTACATAACAGTTTTAAATTATAAAATTGTCATAGTTAATTTTTTTTTTTTTCAAAAAATAAATCACAATTATTACCATTTTTTCCTGATGTCCAAACTTTAAACAATTAGAAAAATATTTTGATTTTTGATTTTTTCTACCACGAATGTCTATTTCCTTGAGATTGAATTAAATTTTTAACTTTTTTTGGAAATTCAAGTTTTTATCAAACGAAAACGCTACAAAAATATTGGAAATTTCAATAAATTTTAAAGTATTATAAAAAGCTCAAAATTGGATAAAAAACGTTGCAAACTGTATAAAATGTATCCTATACTAAGTTTTATAATATATGAAAGTGTTAAGTTGTTTTGTTAAATATTGAGAGAAATTGCATAAAGAAAAATTCATATTTGTTAAAAATTCATTTTCTGTTTTGGATATTTTTGTGTCTGTAACTTTTCAAATTTTAAACATCTTTAAAACCAACCTAACCAGAAACTGGGTATCCGGGTTGCCATAACGCATGAAAAACTTATAAGTTACATATATTATGTTAAAACCATAGAGTAATAATAATAGAACCCATACATTATTTGATAATCGCATAATACAAAAAAATTGTTTTATTGTTTCTATTTAGAATAGGCTTGATTATAAATAATATTTAGTATTTACATAGTGGTTTTTTAATCTTCAGAATTAAGTTATAAAAATACTTAAAAATCAATTTGATTATTTTTACTTTTTAATTGTATCATATGGTTTAGATAATAAAAATATATTTTTAGATACAATTCTAAGTTTGCATTTTGACTACCAATTGCATATGATTGGAATAAAAATTCAAGGTGCTCTTGTTACAATAATTTACAAAAAAACTTTGGAATTAAATACTGTTATGCTGAATAATTTTAGGTAACAATTGTTATAATTTCTTTAAATACAACAAAACAATTTAATCATTTGTATTTATTTTGATAGTATTGGGGAAATAGTAAACTTTATGAGTACTGATACGAGTAACATTATAAATGCTTGTAATAGTTTTCATTCAATGTGGAGTATACCTTTTCAGGTGAAGTACAAGGACATTATTACATTTTATTTTAACTAATTAAAGTTTGTTGATATTTTTAGTTGATGATTGTTTTGTTTTTACTTTATAAACAATTGGGAATTGCTTTTTTATCTGGAGTATTTGTATCTATACTACTGATACCCATAAACAAGATCATTACTACAAATATTGGTATAAAATATAAATGTTTATTTAACTATTGTGTATATCCCATTAATAATATTATTCATAAATATTTGCATTATTATACTTTTGAAGGTAAACTAACTGAAAAATTAATGAATGAAAAAGATAAACGTGTTAAACTAATGTCAGAGATTATTAGGGGTGTTCGTGTTATTAAATTTCATGTTTGGGAAAAGTACTTTATTGATAAAGTTAACAGTGAGTTAATATGATTTCAATTATTTGAAATCATTATTTATAAAGGTTAATAATTTATTGTTTTTATTTTAGATTATCGAAAACCTGAAGTAGTATTTTTGAAAAAAAGAAAATATTTGGATGCTTTATGCGTGTATTTTTGGGCAACAACCCCAGTTACAATATCAATACTGACTTTTTCCACTTATATTTATCTAGGAGGTCAATTAACAGCTGCAAAAGTTAGTGTACATTATGATTATTTGATTTTACTACTTTTGGTCAGAAAAGTAATGTAATTATTTCTCTAGGTTTTTACTAGTATGGCTTTGCTTCATATGTTAGTAACACCATTAAATGCATTTCCCTGGATACTTAATGGTGTAACTGAAGCTTGGGTTTCTGTTAAAAGGATTCAAAGACTGATTGAAGTAAATGCTGTTTTATACAAACATTTTACATTTTTGTTTGATATGTAACAATATGATTTAATTATAAATATGATTTTTCAGGTTGATGATTTTCAAACACAATCCTACTATAGTTTGATGCCAGTTCATTATGGAAGAAATTTTGATAGTGCTGTTTCATTATTGCAATGCTCTTTTAATTGGGGTCCTGAATTATTCCAACTTAGTAACATAAATTTTTTTGTTGCTAAAGGGTCGTTTGTTGGTATTACTGGACCAGTTGGTAGTGGTAAATCTACTTTACTGGCTAGTATTTTGGCAGAAATTAATAGAGACCAAGGAACAATTGCATCTTCTAATTTGAGAGATGGTAAATAGACTAAATACTAAATTATATAATGTAATATTTATAAACAATATTTTAAAGTATGTATCTCATTAATAACATTACATTAAGCATTATACAAATGTGTAGAAGATTTATTGAAATATCCCTTTTAACTTAAATTAAAATCATATTTTATGATTGTTTGAAGGAGCAATCACCAATTTATTTTTACATATAAGTTTATTTATATTTTTATGTTGGAATTTGGTACAAATGCATTTTTGTGTCTTTAATCATTTTGTAAATTGTTTTAGTTGAATTAGATTTTATAATTATTGGTTTTTTTTTTTGTATGAACAACCAATAGGGTAGGAAATCTGTTACAATCTTTACACATCTACAATCTAAAGTTCTTATTGAACTGATATGATTTTTGATTGAATTATCTTTTTAAATTGGTTATTTTTCATTTTGATATTAGAGTTTATGATACAACATTTAAAAAAATAATAATTTGTCTATGAGCAGAATAATTTGAAAATGTATTCAAAATAGTTAATTTTTGTAGTTTTGTTTTATTAAACATTTAGTTTTAAATTGAATGACTCAAAAATGTATTACTTATGAGTAATTTAATTCAAAAAATTAATTTTTTACATTTTATGTTTGTTGATTTTTTTACATTGTGATTATTTTATTATTTTATTTTTTTTTATTTGCAATTACTTCTCTAAATCATGTTCATATTAATGTAAATATTTACTCATTATTAGAATGAATAAAGTACAAATGTTGATTAAAATGTAAACAAATTTTTATTAAATATAGAACTTTAAAATTTCAATTTTTGACCCACTCAGCTTGGCCAGAATAGTAATTATTTGCAATTGTTTTGCAATTTATTTATTTGTAAAATCTGGATTAAACCCATCCATTACCAAACTTTGTGGGTCTTGCAGTAATCTATGTATCAATTTTTACAACAAAGTTATTTAGCTGCAATACCGCTAATTCCTATTAACAGATGAGGCCTCCGCCCCACCTTTAATAAGGATACGTTGCACGATAGTATTATTGTATTGTGAGCATGGGTATAAAATATTCATTTGGGCTCTAGTCCTAGCAATTGAAGTATATTTTGGCGCCACTTTGTTGTTGGTAAAACATTTTTACTGGTAATTGATAAACAATAAACTATATTCTATTAAACTGGCCTATGCATTTAAATAAGACATGACGTATACTGATCGTAGTATGAGTAAAACTAAATTTGTGCTGTACTTACCTAATTTTTGCAGTACTAAGCTTTTGGTTGTTTCTAGCTTATATTAAGTAAGATAAACATTAGGTATAGACCATCTTTTTAGTCCATGAATGACATATTCTGACTTAACATTGTGGAATATAACATATTTAATCTTTTTAGGATTTGCATTTGTTGCACAGACACCTTGGATTCAAAAAGGAACAATACGCAGTAATATTTTATTTGGGCAAAATTACAGCTTAGAAAGATATAAGTAATTATTTACTTGTTTGAAACATTATAATATATACATTTATACTATATATATATATATTATATGTTTATACTATATATACATTTATATTATGGACAACGCCGCGCTACAAGAACATTCTCAAACTCACCCCGCCAAACGAGTATAGAATCTTCTCGAGCGCCAATATAGTAGACGGCGTCTCCGCTACATACTTGAATTTTCGGTTTCATTTTTTCAGAGCTGTCATCAAAGGTTGTGCTTTAGTTCAAGACCTAAAAGAATATCCAAATGGTGATTTAACTTTTATTGGTGAAGGTGGAATAACTTTGAGCGGTGGGCAAAAAGCACGATTAGCTCTTGCTCGTGCTGTATATCAGGTATTAAAGTACATAACTAAATTAAAATAATTATTATTTACAATTTCTCATTTTTAAGCAGTTAAATAAAATGAAGTTTTAGACTATGCACGTTGTAAAGTATACATACATTAGTTTAAAAAGACATTTGCTTTTTGTCATCAACCTTTAGAGTAGAAAAGTGCTTCAATTTCCTATCAAATGTCGAAAATATAGGGACATTTTTACAGTTAATACTTGATAATTTATTTTACAGTTATTTTTATGAGAAACACATATATTATTTGGTTATTTAATAACCTTTAATTTTAATAATTTTGACTTTTTTTGTACAAAATAAAAACTGAAATACTTGTAGATTTTGTTTTAAAGAAATTTTAACCCCGTAATATAGAGTTACACAATTTGGATATTGTCATTTTCATCATTGGATGATCAATCATTTATAGATTATACAATTTTAAATAGGAAATTTGATATTATTTAAGCAGTTTTTTTTTCTACTCTTTGGCCCCTAATTTTTGTATCACTACCTAAATTACTTTATGAAAACTTTTCTATTCTCCTAACTCCTCACTGGCTAACACCATTCATGAAATTTCTAAACTATAATTTTTTTTTACATATTATGTAACCTATTTACCAAGAGAGAAAAATGTTTACAATATTGTGTTATTTAGAATTTGTGATTAGGATTATATATATTTTAAAATACAGGTATCATTCATTGCCTTAAATGCCCTACTTATTTGTATGTGTCCGTAGAGTCTTCGAGAAATTAAAATTAGAAAACTAAGCTAAAATAATTTAAAAAAAAAAGATCATTTGGCTTCTTCCTTTTGAAAAACTGGTTTCTAGTGTTTTGGGATAGTTTTGCAAGTTTTGCTTCGCCAGTTACCTAAATGTTTTATGTATGTCAATTGTCTTACCAAATTTGATGATGGCCAACAAAATATAGAAAACATAACCAACATTGTGACCCTCCAAACAATATCACTAGCAAAACAATTTGTGTCAATGGGTATTTACATTTCTAAAATGGTAAATATCAATATTAGTTATTACTTATAATGAAATTAAAAAACTACACTTGGGCCATGGAAATTGTTGACAAAGATAGTATTTAACTAAGATTTTATTGATTTTAAAATGGAACATTTTCTCTCAAAAACATTTTAAACTTTAAAGGGCTGTAAAAATGTTAATTTTTTTAATTTGATTCACCAAACCCATTCTTTAAATATGACTTTTGAAATTCAATTTTTAGATTCTGAGCGTAATGAGAAATATACTGTTTTTAGTTTTTTTACAATGATTTTTTGTGTAGAAGGAGTGGTCTAATCGTAAAATTTTATGGTACAAAAAAGTTTGGAAATTGGACATAGATGGTACTTTATTTGAGCGTTTTTTAAAAATATGAATGTTTTTTGAGTTATGAAAAAAATTGTACGTTTCCAAAAGTGCTTTACATTACTTGTTTATATTAAATTATTTGTTGATATGTATTGTTATAATGTTATGTGCCTAGAGAATGTGTGGGCTTCATGTATCTGTAAACTAAAATTGATGCTATCTGCCCCTAGAAAAAATGCAAAATCTGTCACTGTTCTACCCTCAACTCGTTATTCTTTTTTCTTTTTTTGCAGGACAAAAGTATATATTTGTTGGATGACATTTTTGCTTCTGTGGATACTAATGTTGCTCTTCATCTATATACTCATTGTGTAAAAGGTTTACTTAAGGATAAAACGCGGATTATTTGTACTCATAAGAGTCAATTTTTACTCTCGTCTGATTGGGTGCTAATAATGAATAATGGTACCATTATAAATCAAGGCCGACCTTTTGAAGTATTATGTGACTATGACATTAAAGCTGTAGATGTCAAATTTGATGAAGTAAACAGCAACATACATGTAACTACAGATGATTGGATTCCAAGTGAAGAACCTGATATTGTAAATGATAAAGAAGCTCAAGAAGATGGAGTTGTTGCATTATCAGTTTACAAAAATTATTGGAAATCTATAGGAAGTTTAGTTGGATGGCTGTTATTGATTGCAATCATCATCATGCAGGTACATGTATAAATTAAATATAAGAAAAATTTTAAATTATTATTATGATTATAAATATAATTATATTTTATAAGTATTAAACTAAGTAGACAGGAAAATAATGCTGTATTTTTAAAGTTTTGAAAGAGGATAGTAAATATTTGATATTGGCAATTGTGCGACCAGTTAAATATCATCCAACTACAAAAAATGGGTGCTCTTTTGCAAACAATAATAATCAAAATAGTACCAACAATGTATCAATTTTCTTTGTTAACTATTAATTGTATTTAATAAATACGAATAGTTCTATTATTTATCTGATGTAATTACTAATTAATATATAATCTCAGTAGTACCTACTTTAATTAGTTCAAAATTTGTTTTCTGAGAAAATAAAATAATATTATTTTATAGTATTTAGTAAAAAAGTAGGTACTTATTGATAAAAAATTATTTATACTTACAATTAATATACTTTTTATAAATTATAGAGTTCCCGAAATCTATCAGATTTGTGGTTGTCCCATTGGGTTAATGAAATGACATCAGAAGGTTAGTTGACTTGTATACTTATAAGTTAAAATTATTAAATTTGTTTTTAATTTAAATACTTTCAATCACCATATTGAACTTAAATATATACTGGAGTTCAAATTATTACTAAAATGTTTTTTATTCTCCAATATTATATAGATATTACCTAATTGTCTTTTGGATTTGTATATCATATTTATGACACATTCAACTAGATTATGTCAGTCGTGTATACTAAATAACTTTATAAAAAAATTACTAGGTCTTCTGATAGTCTATAACCGTGGTTTTCAACCGGTGTGTCGCGTATTACCGTCGTGTGTCGCTACTATATTATTAGTTTAAATTCAAATAATTTACTATGGTCGAACTGCATTTCAATTTGCACAGATGGTGCAGCAGCAATGACTGGCCGATTTAAAGGATTTCTTACTCTTGCAAAAAATAAAAATTACAATTTAATTACAACTCACTGTTTCTTACACCGTGAAGCTCTGATGATAAAAAGTTTGGATGGGGGAGAATTAAGTGATGTTCTCAAAACTGTGATTGAAATGATAAACTACATTAAAAAACGATCAGTAAAATGTAGAATATTTAAAGAACTATGTAAAAATATCGGTGCAGAATACACTACTCTGTTGTTTCATACTGAGATACGATGGCTTTCAAGAGGTAAAATATTAAATCGTGTAATAGAACTTAATTACATCAATTACAAATTATTTTTGAATCTGAAAACATAAATAATTATGCAAATAAAATTGATGATGAAATGTGGTGTGCTAAATTAGCTTATCTTGCTGACATTTTTCAAAAACTGAATATTTTAAATTTGAGTATGCAAGGTCATAAAGAAACTATAATTGTTACAAGTTATATGATGGAAAGTTTTTAAAAAAATTAATTTATGGTTATCACATATCATACATAAAAAAAAAATGATTTTACATGCTTTTCTTCTGTCAAAGAATCAATTATGCATTTAAGAATGGATCATTGAAAAATATAATATGCGAACATTTGTTGACACATTCTCAAAATTTAAAGAATTATTTTCTATCACTTTCAACCACTGATATAAAGTGGGTAGTTTCATTATATTTTTCAAGTGGAGAAGAAAATATTAAAAATGCAAACTTAACTTCTATGGAAAAAGAACATTTGTTAGAAATATCATCAAATACAATGTTAAAATATTAATTTTATATGTCTGAAAATGATTCATTTTGGATTTCTTTGCAAAACTAATACGTCAGGGTGAGTATGAAAGCATTGCAAAGTTTGCTTCCCTTTTCAACATCCTACATGTGTAAATCAGCATTTTTGACATTGGAAATAACAAAAACAAAAAAAAAGTCTACGCTTAAAGATATTGAAAGTGAATTACGCGTAAGTTTGTCAACCATTTGCCCACAAATCAAAGACTTATGTTCAGTTTGCCAATCACAAGTATTTGTATTAATTCTATATTATATTCTAATACTTTTTTATAAATATTTTCTTTGAACCGTTTAAATTTTAGTTAAGTAAATTTAAAATTTTTGTTTTTTTTAATAAAATGCTAACCTATAAATGTATTAATTTACAAAGATTTATAATTTTTACTTTTTTAAAAATCCATTCCTTGTATTAAGTGCGTCGCCATTTTTATGAATCAAAATTAGGGTGTCTTCATATAGAAAAGGTTGAGAACCATTAGTATATAATACTAAGTACAAGATCCATAGTTTAATTGTTTAATTTGTAAAGAATTCACATTAAGAAAATTCCAGAAAATTCTAATTTTTATGTATTTAGATAACAGTAATAATTTTTATATAGAAATAAAATATTTGTACCTATGTATTATATATATTATTAATATTTAAATTATTGATGTTACGGACTGTTCGATTATCGAACTCAAAATTGGAAGTAATCAAACCGAATTAAACATAAAATAGTTCAGTTTGAGTATCAAACCAAGGAAAAACGATAAAAAGAAATGGAAAAATATGGAATCCTTCTTTACTTAGACTTAAAATTATGTTTAAGAGGTACCTACTTAATAAATTATAAATATTTTTTTGGCATAATTGGTCATTTATATTATTATATTGTTTTTTTTTATGAAGTTCGATTCGGGTTCAATATTTTAATTGAATAGTTTGGTTCAGAATCGGTTTGACCTCAAAATTTTCGTTTGTAACATCACTAATTTAAATGTATATAGTGGAGCAAACTCAAAGGTTTAGTAGGCTCTCCTTGAAAATGTAATTCAAAATTATATTTAATATTTATCGAACATTTAAATAAGTATTTATACATTTTGGTAAAACGTGTTCTCAACATGAAAACTAAATTCAACTTGTTCTTTAAAATTTTGTTGCAGATAATATGCAAGATAAAAACATGGAATATTTGTATAGTTATACATTAATTGGAATCGTTAACTCAATATCTACATTTTTTAGAGCCTTCATTTTTGCTTATGGTTGTATAAAAGCTTGTACAAAAATTCATGACTGTTTGTTAACATCTGTTATGAATGTATGTACTTATTTTAAACATACTTTTATGTACAGATTTATAGATAAATTTACTCAAACTTGTTTTTTCAGGCAAAATCTTCATTCTTTGACTTAAATCCTCTTGGCAGGATTTTAAATAGATTTTCATCAGATACAAATGTAATTGATGACTCATTGCCATTTATTTTAAATATTCTTCTAGCTCAATTCTTCCTTGTCATTGGTACTCTAGGTTCCATAATTTTTGGTGTACCTTGGGCTATAATTATTGCTGTAGTATTAACACCTGTATACTATAAATTACAAAAGCGATATAGGAATTCATCTCGTGAATTGAGGCGTATATCAACTGTATCCCTGTCTCCACTTTACAGCCATATTAATGAATCATTGCAAGGGTTAGCTACAATTCGTGCGTTTAGAGTTGTGTCAAGGTTAGTACAAACTGCAATTACAGTGTTTTATAGAAAAAATTAATTATGCTTTGCAAATAAAATAGTTATATTTTTTGTTCTACTTAGATTTGAACGAGAAATTGAAGACAACCTTGAAAACCATTTAAAAGCTAAATTTTCTTCACATTTAGCATTGTTATGGTTTGATTTTAGATTACGAATTATTGGTCTGACTGTTTTATTTTTTATTAGTGTGATTTCAGTTTTTATTCATCAATGGAATCTTACAAATGCAGGTTTGTATTAAATTTATGAAAAATATCAATAAAAATAACATTTAAAAAAATTGAAGTATGGGATATGTTTTCTCAACTATGTTATATTTCTGTATAAATTGTTGATTGAAGAACTCAACATATGTATAGAAGCTAAGTTTTCAACATTAGGACATTTTGTAATATTATAAATCGGAGCTCAACATGTAGAGTAAACAATATTTGCAATAAAGAAACTTGCCTGTTTTTTAATTGTTATTTAACAACAAATAGTATATTTAAAAATATAATTTAAATTTACAAGGTCTATGAAAAAAAACTTTGGGCTCAACTTTTTATTATTTTATGAAATTGTGTCTGAAAAACCTAAATTTAATAATATTAATGTATTAACTCTACTTATATTATTAGTTAACTATTACAAATCAGATCTCCCAAAGTTACTTACCATTTTCCCCTCTCAAATTTATAACAATTTTTGTATATAATTGTTTTATTTATAAATGTATTATTTTATTTTGTTAGGATTTCTTGGACTAGCACTGACATATGCGTTAACATTGACTAGTATTCTTGGTGGATTAGTAAATGCATTTGCTGCTACAGAATGTGACATGATTAATTTGGAACGTGTTCTTGACTATGTAGAAAATTCAGAGAGTGAAATTGATGATAATGTCTCAATATCACCTCCATTTGCGTGGCCAACAAATGGGATTATTCAATTCTCTAACGTTTTTTTAAAATATAAGTAAGGTTATGAAAATAAAATAAATGTTCAGTCAATTTAATAAGTTTTCTTTTTTTTTTTTAGACAAGAAGGTCCAATGTCTTTAAATGGAATTTCTTTTGAAACTGCTTCCTCAGAAAAGATTGGTGTCATTGGCAGAACAGGAGCTGGAAAAAGTTCGTTATTAGCTGCTTTGTTTAAAATTTGTGAAATTAGCAGTGGCACTATTTTTATTGATGGTGTAAATCTTTCTTTAATGTCTTCACGGCAAATAAGGTATGCTTTTTTAAAATATTAAAAATTAATCAATTAATTTGTATCCACTTAGTATCAAAATATTTATTTCACACAAAAATATTATTTTTTAGAAATCGTTTGTGTGTTATACCCCAAGACCCATTCTTGTTTGAAGGTACTATACGAGAAAATATTGATCCATTTAACGAGTACATGGATTCAAATATTTGGTCTGCATTACAACGCTGTCATTTAGTGCCAACTGTTAAACGTTTAGGTGGTTTAGGATGTTGTTTGGGCAACACTATCAACTTGTCGGTGGGTGAAAAACAGTTGTTGTGTTTAGTGAGGGCAATACTAAAAAATTCAAAAGTAATATGTGTTGATGAAGCAACAGCAAATGTAGACGAAGTGACTGATCGCAAAATACAAGAAACGATTCGTACTGTATTCAAACAAAATACAGTTATAACTATTGCACATAGAATTCGCACTGTTATGGACAGTGATCGGTACGTTTCAAACTCACATCTAACATCGCAACTTTATAAATATATTTTGTATTTCATTTTATATTTATATCATATCATGTTTAATGTGTATATTTATATACATATATTTATGTTTCTTTGTTTTAGAATATTAGTAATGGACAGTGGCAATGTGGTGGAGTTTGAGTCTCCTAATGTGTTATTGCAAGATAAAAATTCTTATTTTTATAATTTGGTTCAACAAGAATTCAAGTGAAGAATTGAGATCTCATTTATACTTTATGAGTTATGATAAAATTTAAAAAAAAAAAAAAAAATAGTTTTATTCAATATATTTGGCTGTTAATATTTTATTATATTACTAATGTATAATTTAATACAATTTATATTTTTTATAAACTCTTACTGTCCAATAATTTAACCAATCATTATGAAGTACTATTTTATTTTTATATTTTAAATCTGTTATTGTAGCAAAAACTACTAAATATTTTTACACAAATTTGACTTATTATGATGTGTTTAAATGTATGGTGTATTCATGTTATATAGTACAATATATTGTACCTATAGACTATAGACTATTGTATATATTTTTTGTTTATTGATAGTATACTCAATACTGTGTTGACAGTACAAATAATATTCATTAAAATACATCAAAGAGTACCTAAAATAATGATTCAAGAGATTTTAATTTGTACCACCTAATTATAAAAACTTTCTACAGACATAGTGACTATTTCAAAACCTTTTCTACCATGCTCTAAAAATAAAACTTGAGATTCAGTATTAATGATTAGTGACTAGTAAATTCAGATGTAACAGAAAATAATTTTATCAATCCAAGAACAATAGCCGTTTGTTTCAGTAATTTAATAATTTATTTGTGGCTAAAACACATTTTAGATTCTCAGTGGTACAAAGAATGTAGCCATGTAGGTATTGGTTTTCACATGATGTGTTTTTTTTTATCACTATAAAACCACAATAATTTCTTCAATAATGCTCCGATCAAATCCACCTTGGCTTCGATGTTTACACTCATACCTGTTTTCTGGTAGTTCTACTTTGTTGCATGGTACTTTGAGGGGTCTTAGATTTGAGAGTTCAAAATTGAAAAATTTGCAATAAAAAATTTAAGCAAAAACCAAGAAAAAAAATGTTAAAAATTACGGCAAACGTGTTTTTGGAATAATAAATTTAGTGTTTTAACCATAATACTCCTAAATAATTATTGAAATGAGCTAAATCTTTAACATAATATTAAAATAGATAAGATAGAATTCTGGTACAAATTTCAACAAATTTTGAAAATTTTTGGGCTAAGTATAAAACTTTAAAATTTTTGAAAACTTTTTGTTCAATAAAAAATGTATACTTCCGCAAAAAATTTTGAAACTTTAATACAAGGTAGGCAACATGTAAATACATATTCTACTTTAAAATTTCGAAATTCCATTATCCCAATTTTATTTTAGTTGTTTAAAGTTGGAGAATTGTCAAAAAATGGTCATACTTTTGACTTATTTTAGAAAAAAAATTCGAAACTTGCACAAATTTGTTAAGATTTGAAAGTTAAGTATGTTATGTAAAACAAAATTTGCTATCTGAATAAAAAAAATTCCGCTCAGTAGTGCCTTCTATAAATTTTGCGGAGCCCGTGGCAAATCGTGATGAACATGGCCCATGGATATCGAAAAAAACGGGTTTAAGGGATAACCCCCCCCCCCCAAAAAAAAAAAAATTAGGAAAAATCATTTTATAAATTAGTATTTTTAACATTTCTTTTTACTACTACCTTATATTACATTTACTTATCTCCCCAAATTGATTCTACATACAAATATATATTAAGGGACCCCTATTAGCGAAATAATATGGATAGGCAAAAATCTACAAGAATAAGAACTTAACCTTCAGATTTCAAAAAAATTAAATTTGTTACTGTAATTTATTTTAGTGGAATGAAACAATTACATAATAATTATTGCACAGATCTGATGTCTTCATATAACTTATAATTAGGTACAATTTCAAATGGAATACCAGTATTGTACTTTTTCAACAATATATTTTAATATAATACCAAAACAATACATAATATGCACATAAAGGAGTACGGTCAGTTCATATTTTAAATTTTGCGCCAGTTTTTAATTATTCCATTATCAATTTTGATTTGGACATTAATTAATGTATTATCCAAGGAGGCTAGAAGTCTTCTAGCCTCCTTGGTATTATCCATGGCATACCGCATAGGTAATAAATACTTATGCCATGGTACTTATGCCTCATTACTTTATACTTATGCCATGGTTATTCATAGCACGATCGTGATCAATAGAGTAATATCACAGATAATATAAAACATAATATTTTATCTTATCTGTGGTAATATCATGGCTTAAAATATGATACCTATTATCAAAAGAATGTTTGAAAGATTTTATGTTTATACTCTTTGACAATTTTATTATTCATGTGGATAACTGACGATTTGTCCCTTGTTTACTTTTACAAATTATCAACTGATAACACGTCTGTTGGTTGAACATGCGGATTGCAGAACGCAGATATACGATACTCAATACTGAATTCAGAATTTGTACTGAGTTTGTCCTGAAAACTGAGAAACATCTAAGATCGAGTATCCAAGTGTGGAATGCAATATTTAACACGTTATTAAAAACCATTTTCTTTTTCATTCCAATTGATCGGTCTGATATCATTCTTCTGTTGAAGTAACAATTTATTTTTGCACTGCTATGGGTGGATTTTGAAAAATTGTTGCTCACAAATTGCTCTGAAAACATGTAAGTCATATTTTACTTACCTTATACTTAGGTATCCGTTATTTAATAAATAATATAATATTACACTAACCTCTCTACCAATATCAATACGACAAATCTCCCAAAAAAAATTTAATTTTGATGGTACGCGATAGTTATTTCACCTTAACAATTTCGTTAATAATTGTTATTCTTAACGTTATTTATTGTATATAATATATAACATTCGTGCATTATTTGTTTTGACGTTTTAGTCCAATAATTTGTTTTATTCTTTTTTGTAATTACGCGGAAACTTAAAACCAAGTTACCTATGTTGACTTTTAGAAAAAATCACTTACACTTCTCATAATTGTTAAGATTTGCATGGAAACTATGTACCATAGGTTCCTTAATGCTACAATTTTATAAAAGTTAGTTAATATTTTCTAATTGATTTTATATATCAAATCTATAACTACATTATCTATCTATATTTTGAACTCTGTTTTCTCCAAAAAAATATAAAGAGATATTCACGATTTATTGCAAAATATTTTGAAAACAATTGACAATATAAAATTGATGTAAACTTACCTAAATGTCACCTAAATTTACATTTTTATCATACCTATCTAAAGTGACCAAACAAAATCGGTCTTATTGAGAAAAAGAAACATCAAAGGTATAATTAGCCATTAAAATAATTTGCACTGAGAAGAATGAACAAACCATATTAGATTATTTAAAATTATGAATTTATGATCAAGTCTGTAATAATAATTTATTTTTTAATGTAAACTTTTTTTTAAAAAACTATTTTTTTAAATAAAAATTGTAAACTAAGATGTTAAAATTATAAATGGTGATCTACTACACCAGAATGTAAAAATATGCATACATAGATAGTAATATCATCTGTAGGATGTAATTTTCTATGAATAAAATTTTTAAAAATTGTATGTTAGCTCTTGTGGTTTTATTTTTGTTACAAATATTTGTTTTGCTCTATTTTGTATAGTGTACACTTATTACACACTGTAGTTACTTACTAATAATGTGGAAAATGCATCTTAAAATGTTTTGTTATAGTTTCAAGTACCTATGCTTATTTCAACTCATGATTTTTGGTAATTTGGATAAAAAAAATGAAAATTTAATTTTAACTTGTTGAAGAAGCTTGAGAAATCATAAAACTGTAGGTGGTTTGTAGGTAGTAAAATTGTTGACTACAATTATAGTATAATTAATGTATTTTTATTCGTATCTTTATTAAAAGTTCTCTTAACAATAAAAGATGATGATATTGTAATTGATCTGAGGAATATGGTGATGGATGATTAAATTTAGATTATTAATAAGCAATTATGTTCAAAAGTCTTTTTCCAGAGTTACTATTTGTAAATCTTGAATTGTACCTGTTTAGTCGGTAGACAATCTAACATTTCAAATGCAAGATATTTTACTACAAGTTAGGTTTTATAAGTAATGTACCTAGTATCTATATTAATTTCTTTATTAACTATTTAATATATCATGACATTTTTTAGTTTTCACTTTTTTTTTTAACACTTTTAGTACTTACAAGTGTTGCTTTTATTAATACATAGGGGCTTAAGTTTAAACAAATATTTACCAAAATATTAACTTGTCTACCTTAAATTTCAGAGACACTCTTGTTCATAATGAATGTGGAAACACCTATTGAGACGGTATTTCAAGAGCTTGCTAATGCCGTAGATCTAACTATGAATCCGTCTATGTCACAAGAAAAACGTCTTGAAGCCTACCGTCTATGTGATAGTTTTAAAAATGAATTTCCATTATGCGTTCAGTGCCAGTGTGCTCTATATTTTACTAGTGACAACGCTCCATATACTAATATTGTTAGACATTTTGGACTTCAGCTCATGGAACATTGTATTAAATTTCGTTGGTATCAAATGAGCCAAGAAGATAAATTACTCATTAAAAATACTATAATGAACCTTGTGAATTCAGTTTCACCAGTTCTACAAATAAATTATTTAAAAGATGCTCTTGCTAAAGTTGTTGTTGAAATGATCAAAAGAGAATGGCCTCAACATTGGCCTGGAATGTTGAATGAATTGGAATATGCTACAACCTTAGGTTTTTGTCAAACAGAAACTGTTATGCTTATATTCTTAAGATTATTTGAAGATGTTATTTTGTTACAAACTGTTGATAATGCAGCTAGACGGCGTGATATTAGTAAAGAACTTCAACTAAGTATGTCTAAAATTTTTCCCTTTTTCATAAATGTTATTGACACTCATTGTAGACAGTATTTAGAATTTCTTGGTAGAAATGAACAAAACGCAGTTACTTCAATTATTCGTGTAATAAAGCTTGCGTTGACTAATATTAGTGAGTTATTTGAGTTTGTTCAACTTTCACATGTGAATTATAAAGATTGTTATATAATAACTATTTTGTGTTCATTATTGAATGACTTTAATTTCCGTCAACCGGCTGTAAATTGTTTGTCCACACTGCTTGCACGTAAATGTAAAAATGAAGAGAGAGAATGTGTTGTGAAAATGTTTGATCAACATTTACAACAATTGACTATGGTGGTACTAAAAGCAATGGATCAAGAAGCAAGTGATGAAAATAATATATTTCTGAAAACATTATCTAAAGTTGTATCAATGTTAAGCACTGTGTTATGCTCTTTTTGGAAAAATAATATGCTACATACTTACAGTTCTGAAGAATCTGAAATAATACTTGTGTATTATGTTGAATTATTACAAGTTTTTTTAGGATTAAATTCATTGAATGTTATTACAAATATCAATCAAGCATGGTGTACATTATTCAAACACCCTGAGATCAGTAAGAATGCTTCAATTCAACAAAATTACATTCCTAAGTGGTTTTTATTATCAACAAAGAAATTAATTAAGATAGACTACAAAAATCTAGACTCTTATACTTTACTTGATTTTACAGACGAGGAGAGCTATTATAATGCATTCTATCATACTCGAGCGGAAATTGTTGAAACAATCAGGTGTGCTTCTGCTATTGAAAATTCGATCATGTTTTCTGTAACAGAAAATTTGCTTAAATCATGTATTGAAAAAACATCAACAAGAATGAAAGTGATACCAATTTGTGAACCGGATTCTGCAGAATTTTTTGAATGGGAAGTTATTGTGTTGATATTAGATGGAGTTGTAAGTAAATTGTCGTTAACTATGGATTCTGATATTGTTCGCAGAGGTTTGAAACTCATTGAGTTGTGTTTACAATTTGATACCAGAGATCCATTGATATTATCTTTCCTTCTTTCGTGTGTTTCTGCATTGTTTATGTTTTTATCTGCAACATCTTGGCCTTCAGAATATCTTCATGCTACGCTTAATAAAATGTATGAATATTTAATACTTGAGTGTCATCCAGATGACCAATTATATGTTCCAATAAAAGATTTAAGATTTCATTCAGCATCATTGTTCATCAAATTAAGCATAAAATTTCCAAATCTTTTGTTACCAGTTTTTGACAAACTGTGTTCATTAAGTGATCAACTTTTATTGAAAACCAGCAAAACTGGTGACCATCTTAATGTATGTTTACGTTTGCAAGAAGCACTTATTGTGCTAAATAACCATGTACCAGATTATGATAAACAAGCTCAACTTATCACACATATTTTAGAACCTTGTCAGTTAATGTGGCAAAAAATACAAAACATTGTGTCTGGAAATCCTGAAGGATTATTAGTGTATTTAGGCTTGGATAGACCACCAGTTGATTTAGAATCGGATCCATGTCTGGAAAATCGAAATCATTTATCCCATTGTGTCTGTGTTTTGGCCTGTATTATGACTAGGAGCAACACAAATTCAAGCCTGTCAAAAATTCCATTTAATTCACCAGTAACTAAACCAGTTTTGTTACTTCTTCCAAATGTATTTTTATTGATTAAAAATTTAAACTCTTTATGTTCTGGTAATGTAAAAAAAATGATGCACCCTAGTTATGAAGCAGTTTTACAACTATTTCCTCAAGAACGCGAAGCTTTGCTTGGGAAAAATACCGTGTCTGAAAAAAATGACCCATTCCAGATGTTTAGACATCTTCGGTTTAAACCGGATCCAGTACATAAAATCAAATGTTCAATTTTACATATTTATGAAAGTAGTTTACTTATTTTGGGAAAATCTTGCCAACTTCTTGGTGAACAATTTTATGCACTTCAAAATTTTGCTCCTAGTTTTATTGCAACTATTATGAGTGATTCTGAATCTTTGCCGCATGTACGAATCCGAGTAATTATGAAAAGTTTCATTAAACCTTTTATTATTAACTGTTCAAGTAAATACTTTGATAGTGTTCTTATTCCTGTTTTAAATTCTTTTCTCTCACATATGTTGATACGCTTAAGTGTTACTTGGCATAATTTACCAGAGCGAGAAGAGTATGATTCTAAAGAAGGAGACTCTGAAGAACTATTGGATGATATGATGATTCGGCTATTAACTAGAGAATATTTAGACTTAATTAAGTTATGTTTAACTAGTTCTAATGATTCAAAAGCAAGTCCTCACGGAAGTGTAGAAGAAATTCCAGTTTACCAAACAAACAATGATTTATCTGAACTAGGAGTTAAACTATTAAAAAATGAACAATCTAGGCAATTGATTGTAGAAAGTATTTTAAATGGTTTGTCTTGGAATTCATCAATTAGTCAATTTTGGAAAACAAGTCAAAATTTTCAATGGGACTGTCGACCTGTTTCACCTCCATGGAGTGATAGCCAGTCTAGTTTCAAAGCTACGTTTCTAATGCAATTGGTAGTAAAACACTTTGCATTGGAGGACGAAAGAACTGCTATGACTATTGCGCCAGACTTGTTGATAGCAGTTTTAGAAAGTCTTCATTGGTTCGGGCATCATGATTCCAATATGGGTCCTCTTTTAGCTACATGCCTTAATATATATGAAACTTTTCGTTCCAAAAATGAACAGTTGTTGAGCGTCCTCAAGAAATTACCAGAGATAAATGTTGAAACATTGGAACGTTTTGACAAGTGGGTGATGAGCAAAGACCAACTGAACAACAAAATAAACAAAAGCAAGCGAGAAATGTTAAAAAAAATATTATCCGGTTGTATTGGAAAAGATGTAAGCCAAACTTATAAGCGTAAAGCAGAGCTCAGGGACTTGCCCAGAGTTCATATTCCAAAAATTTGTACTTCGGATTTATTAGAAAATGGTGACGATTTGAACATAAATAAGTTGCAAAATAATTAACGTGTACAATTATTTGTTTAATACAAATATTATATTATATAATTTAATTTTTTTTTTTTTTTTGTTATTTGTTTTTTATTTTACTTTTTTTTTTTTATGATCATTATTAAGTTACCTAGTAACTACTATATAAATATGTTTGCATAATATGTAAAATCATTGTATTAATTTATATAAATAACTCTTTGTTTATGTTTTTAATCATTTAATAACATGAATGTTTAATAGTTTTTAATTTTGAATATATTTCATGCTTACTTTGCATATTTTTTATTTGATAAAATCAATTGGAAAGAATTTAAACAATTAATAATTGTTTTAGTTATTTCAAAAAATCTTTTTTTTAAAATTTTTTAATTTGTACAAAATACAAAAATGAAACAAACATATTTTGAAAATATTTAAAAAAATGATTCATCTTTGTAGTATATTAGATTATGACAAACTATGTCAAATTTTTTAGTTGAGTAGAGTGGAGCATTAGATGTCAAGTTAAAAGTCAGTCAAAATAAAATTTTGAAAATGACAACAGAAATCTAAGATCTTCAATAGATATTTTATAATTTGATTTAAATTTGCTACCAATAAAAACATACTAAAATCACAATATTTTAAATTGTGGCTTAAATTCTAAGTACATCAAAAATAGCTTTTAATTTAGTAAATTGGTAAATAAAAAAAAATCTAGTATAGGTTAAGTTTTCCAAATCATCAATACAAAGTTATTAAATAAAATACCTACGGATATTGTAAAACTTCATCTTGGACTATTTAAAATCCTTTTTTGTTATTAGACTTAAATGATATTATGTTATAGAAGTGATAAACTTGAGATTTATAATGATGCAAAAATGTAATTGTCATTTTTTTTTTTATTATAATAGTTATTACTATTCAACTGTCTAACTTATTAATACTACTATGAAGTGATTAATATTATTATGTATTATTTACTTATTATATAAGTTTTTATTTTTTAAGTTTTGTGTTTTTCTCCTTTATTATTATTTGTTTGTTGTATATTTGTTATATTATGTATAGATTATGTTTTTAGTTTTTACTTTAAAGAATTGCTTTTCATTTTAATTGCTCCTGGAACCGCCTATGAGTTTTTCTCAGAGGGGCCCAAAATTCAAAGTATGAATCGCAAATAAATAAATGTTTAGTTTTTAGACTAATTATAATCTAAATATATTTTCCTATATCTAATATAAGTAACAAACTATTCTAATACAAAAATAAGGCTCATTGACATTTTGCACTGTCCTAAATGGTCATACAAATGGATATTGACAGTTAGATTTGAGTTCTGTTGTCAGTGACAAAAAATGAACTAGCACCATATAATTCAAATAGCAGCTTAAAAACAGTGCTAAGCAAAATAATATCTATGTTTAAGTTTATACAGTACTCCAATAACCTTGTTACTCTCCTTAGTCCTTAGTACATGACAAAATGATTTAATTTGTTTAGTTAACTAAAATCACAAATACTCTCACAACTCTGTTATAAATGTTTTTACATTATTGTTCTTTAGATATTTTATTTTGCCTATTGCTTCAATGATAGTTCAAATTTATAGATATTGTTTAATATACGTAATTGACAAGAATGAAATTTAACTACAATACAAATTTTAAGCAATTTAGACCATTTTTGAGCTAAGTATAGAACTTTTTATAGAACATTTTCAATATGTTTATAAGTAAAATGTAATTTTTGTATTTATCAACTAAATAGGCTTAGAATGTCGTAGATTCCAGCTGAAGATGACAACTTTGTTGTTGAAATACGTATACGCAATTAAAAAAATCAAAAAAAGTGTGTTATTTAGTGATTTAGGTATTTTATTTTTAATAATATAAATTTGTTTATTTAACTTTAAAATAAAAAAAGACTAAAAATTGTAAAATCCAACATGTGATTTACAAATTGCACATAGTACATGTTTTTAATGTTTTTATTAGAGAATAATGATATTTGGTATTTCACAAATTATGAGTTTAGAAATTGGATTTAAAATGTAAACTAGAGCAGAACTGTCTTTTGATCAGTTTTTTTTTTTTTAAATTTAAATTAAGAAATTAAATATTATTTCTATAAATTTATTTAAAGATGTTTTTGTAAAATATTTAGTGGAAATAATTAAACAGTGTAATATTTAATCTTATTTTTCATATTGTATATTACTGTAGAAAAAAAATGAATAAGCCACATACAATTTTAATTTTGGAAATATAGGTACAAATAGATGATATAGTTGTTATTTTATTGTGTTGGCTTAGTCAGTATGATAACGGCACTTGGAACCAAACCTGTAAAAATAAACAATAATAAATTATACAAAATAATTTATTTAAATTTAATATATATATATATAGTATACATCAACATTTACATTGTATATTTATGGATTTTGAGTATAAAATAAAATTTAAATACTTAAGCTTTATAAGTAAAATATTTTGCATCAGTCAAAAAAAAATTGCCTTACAGTTAATAAACAATTAAGTCAATTAGTTTATACAATTAATTAACCAACAAGCAATTATAAAAGCTGGTTGAAATAGTCTTCTTCTTCGTCCGTCTTTCTCCCAACTCCTTAGGGTTGGCTATTCCTCCATTTATCACAATCATTCACATCCCCTAAACACACATTAACAATCCTCATATCTTTTTAAATTGTTTCCATCTATCTCTTCTTTGGTCTTCTTCTACCTTTACAATGTTCATTTTTATAACTGCTTCAGTTTCTTCTCTCCTCATCACATGTCCAAACCAACTCTGTCTATTTTCCCTCATCTTATCTACTATTAATACAACACCTATCAACCTCTAACATATATGTTTCTTATTCTATCTTCTCTAGTTACTCAACTCATCCATCTAAGCATTCTCTTTTCCGCTATACTCATACTCTGTTCTATTTTCTTGTCAACCGCCTAACACTCCTAACCATACAACATGGTTGGTCTCATCACACTCCTGTAAAACTTATCTTTTAGCCTTATTAGAATTCTTTTATCACATAAAACAACTGACACTTTCTCAACTTCATCCAACCACACTTAGTTCACACCTCTCGTACAAAGGATCCTAGGTACTTAAAGTTCTCTACCTCTTCTACTATGTCACCATTTACTGCCAATACTCTTCTTGTATTGTTGAAAAAAAAGGTTGGTTGAAATAGTAAAATATAATTAATTTGTTTAAAATTTGTTTGTAAACTATTTTAACATTGTATATTTTGAAAAAAAAATGAAGGATACTTATATAGGTTTTTATAGATCATAACTTTGTACTATGCATAATTAAGTGTTGCCAGAAAATAGGATTGTATGTTAAATTGTAAAAGTTTTGCTATATGTAAACAATGTCACAGATACAAGATAACACAAATCTTGTATTGCTCAGAATTTATATTACAACTTATAATTAAAATACATTTAATTTCAGAATAAATAACGAAAATTAGGTTTTATATAAATTAAATAAGACACATTTGACATTAAATTTATTAACAAAATTATAGATTTGGCAAAAATAAAAATACAACTTGTAGACAATAGAGCATTTAGTATTGATTAATTATTTAGTATTTTCATCTTAGTATTGTCTCATTCAAAATCAGTAATTGCTAGTTAAGTAGGTAATTAAAAACACTAATTAAATTTAAATGATTACCTAATTGATCCAGTGGCTTTTCATAGTCATCATTTGTAAACACCTTACGAGGAAAGCTAGTCATAAGACAAAAAGAAGAATCACCGTCAGAACGATTAAGTTCAATATATACTCTTACGGCAGCCAGCAATTCTTTGACGTTAAAAGTTTCAACAATAGTTTGACCATTTGTAAGGCGGATCTAAATATTTAGGAACAAATTAAAATAGATTTGTAATTCAATTTTATTAATTTGATAATCTATAGTATCATATTTTACATTCATAATTTTGTAATGTTTATATATTTATGTTACTGGTCAAACGCAAATTCAAGATAACTAGCTGTGATTAAAAAAATCTATAAAGAATATTGTTATAAGCTTAATTTATTATTTTTTATTATTATTAAAATTGTTTTAATTAAATTTTAAAATGAATATTTGTTTTATTTTAAGGCACTTATTTTTAGTAAATTATATTTTTTGTTTGATAGTTTTATATAACTGACAATCAAATAGTGGAACAATTTTGAGTTTTTGCTTAAACAAGCAAATACAGTTATTGTTGAATATAGTGTGATAATTGAATTATAGCTACAATGAAACTAGTAATTAAACTATATCTGAAAAATTCTACTTTTTAGTTAACAAAAACAATTTTAAAACTAAATATTTATTTATTAATAATCATACAAATAAATATTAAATTGTAAAATCTTTAAGAATTTAATTTAAGATTAATGTAAAACCTATACATTTATTTTAAAGAAAATAAGAGAATTTGATATAAATAATAGTTTGATTATAAAACTTGTACAACTTTCGCATAAAAGAAAACTTAACATTAGCATAAAAAATTGAACAAAAACATTTTAACTAACTTAGGTTAACTTAAGTTTATGTCAGTAGCGCAATATTTTTAACACAATAAACAAATTTGTATAGACAATAATTTATGTAATTTTTAGACCACAAAAGGTCGGTCCACATCTATCAAAGTTGTCATGTTTGTAGTTCATTAATTTGAGGCACAGATATATTCCCCTGGCACATGCTATGTACTGAGTCAAGTCATCCGATCCATGCAATATAAACATGTATCAAAATAATTTTAGTATGAGGAAAAATTTTGTCTGCTTTTGTGTAAGCTCACAGTTAAGATAACAATGAACATGGTAACTCTGATAGATGTAAACCGAGCTTAATTCACAAGTCTTGTTGTTTATGGATGAATGATAATGGTAACATTGTTACTGAAAAACGTATCTACATCAATAAAAATTAAAATGTTTGTACCAGAGAAATGTTTCCAGTTAATTAAAAATATTGTATATTAATGAATCTGATGAAAACAAAAGGATAAAATATATAAAAACTAGTGAATTACCTGCAATTTAGTTTCTGTATAATCTTTTGACAGCTTTTGTGGACCGGAAGCAACTGGTATAACTTGTTTTGGTTGTTCTTGCTCAGAAACTTGACCAAATAACTTTTTCCTAGCTAATTTATCTGCTTCTATTTGGGCTTTAACTCGGTCTCGTGCTATTTTCTCTTCTTGTTTTTCACGTTTTCTTTCATCCATGATTTTTTTGATATTCTCATCTTCTAGCCTTAAAATAGAAATAATGTATAAACCTACCTACAGTATTTTTTATGAAATATATATTCACAAATCAATACTAATTTAAAAAAAGCAACCCTACTTCTTTTTGGCAGCAGCCAACTCTTTTCCTGAGCGAATCCTAATTCTTTCCCTTTCTAATTCTTCTTCTTTTTCCTTTGATTCCCGTTCTTTACGTTTTTCCTTTAAACGTTCTTCCAATTTTTTCATTTGTTCTTTTTTTTCCTCTTCAGTCAATGGTTTTTTTTCTTCTGTTGATTCCGAAAAGTTGCTATGGCCAGATTTCATGGCATGATATTCGAGGGCAGAAGTATCAGTAAATAATTTGTTGCAACTTGAAATATTATAAAATTTATTATAATTTATCATTATAAATAAAAACAAAACATATATACAGAGTCCGGCAGTAAAACTGGATATTGGTCGGATGAAAACCCTTGTTTACTTCATGAAACACCCCTTTATTCTCAACAAAAATTTTTTTGTATTAAACATCAAATAATAACTTTTATATTTTATATTTATATTTATTAAAATTAAAATAAATTCATTCTTTAAATAATAATTAAATATTGAAATCATCCCAATTTACTCCTGAACCCTGTATATACATTATAACATGTGAACACCTACATCAGAACATGCAAAAACCAGTAATTGTTTGATACTTCAACTATTTCGAACATAAATTAGATGATATTTTAAATAACACAATTTATAATAAATTAGTTGTTGCTAAAAACAAAAAAGTTAAAAACTTGTTTGGGTAGGAGTTTATTTTTTTCCAAGGACCTACTAGAGATTATCAAGCTCTTCCAGAATTGTTATTTGAGATACTAAATAATTAGTTTTAACCACAACGTTCAATCCATTGACACATTCCAAAACGTAGTCCCTACACCAAACAACTTTTCACACGACCTATAATTTACTCCTAATGTTTTCTTCCTTTCTTAAAATTTACTAATAACCCATTCAGAGGTGTGACCTTTCATACTTCACATCATGCTATTACTTTTCCTTAATTTGTTTAATCACTTCATCGCCTAACTCATTATTGTCATTAAATAATTATTAATGGATTAGATCACTTCTTCTAACCAAAAAAGTATTGACAGTAAAAAAAGATCAGAGTACTCCTTATATGTGAAAACATCATTTATAATACATAGCATACTTTGTATTTAATATTTTGTTTAAAATGCATTTACCTATTTCATTAAAGAGTAAATATGACAAAGAATTATTTCTTATAACGTTGATAAAATAGTAACTAACAACGGTATTGACGATTTTGCAAAATTAGATTTTTTTTGCATAAAATTAAACAACTCTTCAAAATATCAACAAATCTTTCAAATAAAATAAATTTTAAAGCAAAAATCCAAAACATTTTGGTTGTATTCAACGTAAAGACTGGACTTCTTTTACAAGAAAACGTTATCATAAACCTAAGTTTCAAATTTGTTGCAAAGAATTATCAAAACATTTTTTTGATTTAACTCAAAAAATAAGAAAAAATTTATAAAAAAGCTTTAAGTGAAGTACTATCTACGTCCATTTTCTAAACTTGTTATTGCCATGACATCTTGTGATTGGACACTTCCTCTACAAGCAAGTGATCAGCAAGAGAAAAAAAAATGCCAAGATCACTCTAGGTCCCATAGGTAGTTTGATAGATTGGTCACTACGCTTCGGGTGGGTCACTGGTTTGGAAGCTGTGGTTCAAAAATATTATTTAATATCTGAAAGTAATGATAAATCATTGCCATAAAAACAACGATTCTGAGTGAACTCAGTTATCAAGTAAAATTCCTGGTAAAAATTAAATTTGACAATAAAATGATCCAAAAATACCAAAAGTCTTGTCTACATATAAAGAATATCATAATAATGTGAGAAAATTTCAAACCATTTTGGCCATTATTTGAAGTTATTACAGTTTTAAAATCAATTGCACAATAGTGCATAATTTCATTGTTATAATCTAAATGACATTTTTTATAGATACACTTTTAGAATCTAATGAGCGAATTTTTTGAATTACAATTAATTTTGTAGAACATATTTAATTTTAAATAACAAATTTGTGTGAAATAATTTTTTTTTCCAAAAATAAGTTACAGTATGACCAATTTTTCAACTTATAACTAAAAAAAAATTGTGAAGATATAAATTTTCAAAATATTCTAGTGGCATATTTATTTACATGTAACCAAACATGTATTTAAGTTTCAAAACTTGTGGAAAATTAAATTTTTTATCAACTAACAAAAAAAAAAAATTTGAAATTTTTGAAAATTTTTAAGTTCTACACTTAGTAAAAAAATTTTCGAATTCATTTAAAACTTGTACCAAACTTGCATCTTACTTATTTTAATATTGAGTTAAAGCGTCAGCTAGTTCCGATTATATTTTGGAAGTTATGGCTAAGAAACTAAATCAATTATGTCAAAAAACACGTTAGCCGTAGCTATTAACATTTTTCCTTAAATTTTATGTAGTCTTTTGATTGTAAATTTTTCAATTTTTAACTCTGAAATTTGAGACCTCCGAAATACCATTAGAGACTATTCCGAAAGAGAGACTTTAAAAAATGGAGCCTTATTACTAGTAACCTTTAAAACTATAAACAAAAAAACAAAAAAATTTTCATGGTTAAAACAATACATTCTTTGCTGTGCTCAGAATCTAACACAATTAAAAAATAATACATTTTTGGCTACGCTCAGAATCAAAAATGTTTGGAGAAAATAAAATTGTTGTCTACTATTTTTCCCCTTAAATTCATTTTTTTTTTTTTTTTGCTTACTCTTCACATTTGTAAGACTTTGCCACAGTTGAAGATGATGAAGGGTTCACTTCGGATCCAATATTTGGAGTTGAACTTCCTTGAGAAGTTGATGGTTCTATTTCATCATTATGAGCGAGCAACCTATAACATAGCTACAAGATTAATATTTACTTTTTAGTCAAATCTAATTACAATTTGTAATTGTAAATTAAAAAAACTAGCTTACTAAAATATTATTAGGTGTAAAAAAAATTAGACAATATCATAAAATTATAGGAAAGAAACATGTATTTCAACAAAACTTTTGGAAAATTGTTGTAAATATTAAAAAAATATTCAACAGCATCCATTGATAAAAACTATATAATTTTCCTAATGATCAAATTTGAGTACTGAGGAAACTGAAAGCATGAATGTGCATGGAAAAATTACATAACCAAATTAGGGTGGATCAAACTGTATCTGAAGCAATTACTCTAGATTGTCTAAAAACAAAGGGATGCATTATTCCCATAATTATTATTTATTTAACATTGCACTGGAGAAAACAGTCAAAGTGATGCAAAAAAATAAAGCAACTAAAATAACAACAATAGATCATTGTAGAAATAAAATTCTAGGTTTTATAGACAACTTCAATATGGAAGGCAACACTAATGACAATACGGAAAGAGCAGTCAAACTTCTTGAAAAAGCCACAGGAAAAATAGGATTAGGAAATAAGAATTATGTAAAAAAAAAAAATTATGAAACTATTAAATAGATAATAAACAGACATAATTAACCTGGAAAAATAAACTTACGTCCTATAAAAAATCTAATACCTCTGAGTGCAAAAATTATTGGTAATGTTAAATTGGAGTGCGGAAAGCAAACAAAAATTAGATTATACACAACAAAAGTAATAGCCACCACACTTACCTACAGATGCAAAAGAAGGATTCTTGATTATAAGATCAAAATGAAGACTTTAAAGTTTAAAAATACAATTTGGCGGTTAATAATAAGTGGTCTTAAGTTAAATAAAAACTCTGGTGTGTGAAGTAAAAAACTAAACATATTTATTGTAAACAATAAGGATAATCTAAATTAAAAGCTACAAAAGAGGCCAAAAAATTCAATGGTTTGGGTACATAATACAAGGAAACAATAATAGCACATTCAAAGTTGTAGTATAATAGAAACCAACAGAAAAGAGACCACACGGACATCCAAGAAGATGTGGTCAAGAAGAATTTCAAAAGAGTAGGAGTCAATAATTGAAGAATCATAATTCAGGATCGGTAGAAATGGTGCAAAATTGTGATGGTGTTAAAAATTCTAGTATAGCACAAGTCAAAAAAAGAAATAGAAAGAAATCATACACTAGAAATACTATGATACAGTAGATGGAATACTAAACCAAAAAATTATTTCTAGACTAGTAGAGTTAGAGGCTAGACTCATTTACCGAGCCCAACAGGAAATAATATTTTAGTACCTCTGCAGGATAAAACAAATTTTATAGTGGTTTAATATCAAATTGATACAACAAAATAATAATACATTATTATTAATGTATAATTATACAATACATTTAGCTAATATTAATGGCTATAGCTTGATTTTTATAGCTATAACAAAGACGAAAAATTGACATAGGAATAAATTTGAGTTTTTTGGAAACATAATTAACATTACAAACATGAAACAAAAATTTCTGATTTTAGATTGGGTTTCAACCTCTTAATTCTAACACTCTTTGTTTTAGCCATAATATAATTATGCTCATAATAATATACGAGTACTTGAGTAATATGTTAGCTACTAGCTACTAGTAAGATCTAGAACAATTCTAATTACTGATGTGTACCTATTAAATATTTTTCTAATTATTGAAAATTATAGAAAAAACAATAAACACACAGAAACATAAATGACAACAGACAAATAAACAAAAAAATAATCTAAGTAATAATTTAAGTATTTGACACAGTCCAAAGGCCACACTCATCACTTAAACTGCATTGTGTGCAAACAGCCAGTTCATTTTAAATCAATTATTAGTGTCATCATTGAATAAAATATGAATCTCATATTTGTCATACTAAAATAGTTAATAATATCGTACGCAAAACCAACTTCATTGATAATAGTGTTATTCTTAGATCATATTATACGACTAGTAATATCTCACCATTCCATAGCAGGCTCAACTCCAAGATTTCCGGTCATTGAAACACTTTTTTCCCTGAAAAAAATATTATTAATTAGATATATTTATACTAACTTGATGGGTACATCAATTTTAAAACAACTTACGCTTTTTCTTTCTCGAAACCCATATCAATAAGAATCTGAACAGTTTCCTGAGACATTATGCTTAAATTTAGAAAATCAGTATCTACGTAAAAAAAGGATATGAATCAATCAGAATAATTGTTAATATGTCTAAGAATTGTTTAATATTAGTTTATTTTTAGTTAAATTGTTGAAATAACCAAATGAAGCCGATTTTACTTATGGCAACTCAAAGCAAATAAAAAATAGTTATAAAGGTAAGGTAGTCACTAAGATTAGTTAGAAGTTAACTTATTCTGTGGTCAGAAAATACTTGTCTGTGGTTTTCAGAATTCAGAAAGAGTACAATTTCGGTGTTTACTTTTCAGTAAATCCGTAAATTCAATAAATTGTAATGATAAAGCAAAAAATAAAACAGTTAATAAATAAAAATGAAAATAATTATTTTAACTTGCGGTTGCAACTTCACGTAGGTACAGTCATGAACCGGCAAGCTGCCATAGGTTCCCAGAGCCAAAGGTTCCAGTCCTTATCATAGTTTTTATTTTGTTATCTTAATCCTGGTAAATACCATTATTTTGATATGATAAGATAATTATTGTAAAGTTTTTTAAGACGCTGCATCATGAAGTCTACACACTTGTGTATAGACTTCATGCGCTGCATATTTGGCACTCGCTCACTTTGCTTGCTCGGTGCCGTCGCTTTGCTCCGTTAACATATAATAGCCTAAAACCAATTCCATCCAAATCTAGACCAATTGTACAATTAAGTTGGCTAAACTGTCTTATACCACATTGGTTACTTGGGAACTCTGGGAACGAATGTCTCATGAACCGCCTCACTACGACGTCCTATGATCACGGCTATGACTACATGTGCGGTACGGGATATCACCACTGCCACGAATAGCAACAGCTCCGAAATTACCTTATCAGTTATCATAACCAAAACATACAACTATATACGAAATGTAATTGCAACGATGGTCAATTACCTTCGTTTCTCTCACCTTCCGTTTTTGCAATTTTTTTTTTAGTTTTTTGTTAACGTAGTACCAAAACACATAGGTTATATATCGTTCAATTTTACTAAGAGATAATTGTGTAAGCGAGCGAAGCAACGGCGTCAAGCGAACGAATGTCAAACACACGGTGTAACAACACTTTTGGAGTATCGTAGTAATTGTAAGTTGCATTTCGGAACATTTTATTTTAGATGTAATGTACTCGAAAGTCGAAGCATTTATTCATCGTGGTTGTGAAATTTCGTGGCAGTTGTAGAAACCCCTATGCGTGTTCAAAATGGCCAGGTAAAAAAGTAGGATCGTCAATGGCCATACACATATCAGTTACTATTCTATGCCGTTGACAATTGGCTATTCAGGCAACACGCCTGGAGTTATACTATCCAAATGTAATTTATGTTTGTTTGGGTACTATTCTGTTGTATTGCTTACTTCCTAACTTACCCATTGTTCAAAAAATAAATACATTTGGCTTATTATTTAAATTAAATTATATGGCATTTTATTCTTGGTAACTAAAAATACAAATTTAGTTACATACATATTAGAAAATTAGATCCAAGTTAATACATTTTTTTTATATAGAGTACTGAATATTATCAGTATAATTCTAAGGAAATAAAATATGAAAAAAAAAATTATTTGTACTTTTAGATTTAAACACTATTATTATTGTGTCTTAGTGGTGATACTATAGGCAATTTCTGGTAACCTTATTTCACTTTTGGTTTAATGAAATGATTAACACTAAAAAAATTTGTTGATAAACAAGTTGCTTGTAAGTACTGCTTGTACTTCTTGAGTCAGGTTGATTTAATTGGGATACCAAAAACAAGTCCCCAAAAAAAGATCTGCCAGAAATTGCCTACCTAGTCAGTACCAATAAAAAAAAACTACGTAATAATAATGTGGTTTTGCGCTAAATCATAAATGACAATATAATAGGCGTAATATTAATAATTATGTGTTTAAATATATTTATAAATTTACCTATATTAACTATACACTACTATTATTTTGTTGTTTTTGTTAATTTTAAATTTATAAAAATAACTTCTATTTAAACTTTTGTACTATAAAAAAATTATTTCTAATTAACTATACAAATGAATAATAGGTAATGTAATTCAAGATATACAATAATGACTGAAATGGGAAAATGTCTTTCATTAGTTAAATTGATATAAAATTCTTAATCTTGCTCTTAAAAGCCCGCTTAAAAGTACATACACGTTATAATTTACAACTTTAGATTCAGTTAATTTTAAAACTTTATAGTTAAAATGATACTTTCTAATATTATGTATTTATATCAACAGTAAAGTAAATGCTTAAAAGCATACATCTATTGCCATATTATCCAAAGATCTTTGGTGCGTATTTACGTAGTATTGTTATTATTACATAGTAAGTATTAGTATAAGTATTTACCTATACTATAATATTAGATTTAGAAAAAAGCATTTATATATTAAAATGTATTTATGTCAATAAAAGTATTTATTAAAATGTATTTAAAAAAATAATTGAACAATTTGCTAGGTACCAACTCAGAATTATGACTTGTTATGTTTATTTTGGTATATTAAATTTTTATCCTTCATAATGTCAACTCTTATAACTACTCAGATAAGATTACCTAGGAACTAAAGTACATTTAAATGCAGATAAATATTACAAGGTATTATTAAATTATTTCAAATAATAATATATAAATGTTTACCCAAAGTCAAACAAAAAATTGAAAGGCTGAGGACTTGGACTACTTGAGACTTTTTTTAAATAAATAACATCCATTAGTAGATAATATAATAAAATAATTTATGTATAACTAGAATGTTAAACTATTTACCTATACTTCTACTAAAATTTTTAATATTTGAACATTTTTAACTTTTTTGTTCAAAGATTTTCAAACAATTGTCATTCTTTTAAATGGCCTATGAAAGCAAAACTTCCAGTAAGCCAAGACAAGTGAGAGGTACAACTGCGTACAAATATCGAAATTTGTTTGTTTTAAGTGTACTTGCCGCTAGTGGACTTTCTTGGTACCTGTTTGAGTGAGTTAATATTTTTAGTTAAAATTTGAATTTATAAACCATGTTGTATATATTTATAGGTTGCAATTTGTTTACTCTTGTAAATTATAAGTTCATATCTAAATTATACAGCATTTAGTTTATTATGTTAGTGTTTTAGATAAATGTATTGGTTTTAGCATAATTGTGTTTTTTTCCTTCCTAAATCCACAATAACTTCTTCAAAAAGTCTCTGGTAGTAAAATTCATGCCCACTTTCAGGTATCTTATGTTGTATGCACAATAGATATTATGTTTTGAGCTTGTTTTTTTGAAATTTTTATATACATTATTACATTATACCTTGTTGTAAACCTTTCTTTCATAAAATGATCCTGTATACTTCACTGCCCTCTGTACTAAGTTCTTTTTTTTAATAATAATAAATTGTTTACCCTTACTAATGAATATTGTATATTGCTCATAGCTGCTTTTCATGTCTAAAACCAACTCTGCTTAGAAAATACTAACCAAAGGCTGATTGGGTTTACACTTAATTTGTACCTATTAAGTATAAAAATACTTGTTACAAAGACCATATGAATGAAAAAAGTGTTGTGGACAGACCATATTGTAGTACTATAATGTTTAGTCATCATGTCTTATACAAATAATAGTAGTTAAGTAATTGGAACAGAACCAAGTATGATTAATTGTGTTTTTGAGTGGAAGGGAGTGATCAGATTAAAGCACTTTATAGTACAAAAAAGTTAGAAAATTAGATTTTATTCAAAACAATTTTTTAAATTTTACATATTTAGCAAGTTTAAAAACACAAATTTAGACTAAAAAGCCCAATGGAAAAGTGAGTATTAGTCCGATAAGATTGAAACCACCGATACCATTCTATTTCTTTGAGTTTCCAGTTGTTTGAAATTGAAAAATTGGCGATAATAATTGATCATTTATTTTTCGTATTTTCATAACCAACATAATATACGTAAGGTGTGCTTCCTTACCTTATATAATAAGTTGATGAACTATTTTTTTTCTGTCAATACACTTTTGGCTTGAAGAAGTGACTTAATGGATAATAATGATTTTGACAATGTAAGTTAATTTAGACAATGAAGTAGTTGGACAAATTAGAAATGCTGTGAAGTAATGTTGGAGGTCATACCTCTAAATGTGTTACCATTTTAAATGGAGTAGTTTTACATAAAAAAAAGCATGTTATAAATTGAAACATAGGAAAGTTGTTTTTTAGGAATTATAAGTAATTTAATATTGCTGATAGTTGTTATTAATTGGTTTTTTCCCAGGACGTATAGATAACTGAGCTTGCTCAGATTTGTTTTTTTGAATGCAATGATTATTATTTATCATAGCTTTCACGTATTTAAAAAAAAGTTTGAACCACATCTTCTAAAAACATTGGCCTATCCAATTGGCCATTCAACTTTTTTTTATTCCCATTTTTTTTTCCTTTCCTTTTTTTCTTTTTTTTACTTTTTTAAAATCTAATTAAATTCATCAAACTTTTACACAGTATTAGAAAGTACAAGTCTGATATACATTTAAAGCAATTTTTTTAACCAATTTTGATCTAATTATTAATTATAGACCTTTAAAATTTATAATTTGTTGAGTATTTGATTCACTAAACTCACCCAGAATCAAAATTTTTAAAATAATGAATTATCAATGCTTACAAAATATATGATATAAAATGTTAAATTGCTCCTTCCAAACTAATCTTACTAGTCTTACTCGAAACAAGTAACCTACTTCACCAACAAGATTGCTATACTTTTTTGTATAATTTTAAGTGTACAAAACTAAAAACTATAAATATTTAAAAAAACATTTAATTGGTTTGCTTTGTATTTTTACAGACAGATACCATATACAAAAAAGATAGTTGAAAGAATTAATAATGGATATTGGGATAGAACCCCAGAAGAAGAATATCGTTTAGAAATGATAAAACGTAACTTGAGTCCAGATACAAAAGATTTAATGGAAAGAAAAAAAGAAATTATGTCAAAATCAGACCCTATTAAAACAATAGAAATATAAATTTATACTTTTTATTTGTTTATTGTGTTTAATGTAGTTATCTTAACAATTATAGTTTAAAGTAGTTTTCAACTTAAAAATTATAAATATTAAATTTAAAATGAACTTATTTTCACAATCTAAACTAACATTAAAACTGAAAAAGCCACCAAACAACGCAACTACTGATTTTACAAAGTTAATAATACAATTTATTATTATACATCTTTAGTTGGAATGTTTTTTAATATATTTATATTTTTTTAGTAATTGTCAAATATCAGAAGTTAATGATTCTTCAAAGTCTCAAAATGTATCAAATGAAAGTATGGTATCTGCAAGTGATAGTTTTGTAGAAATTTTGCAAACTACACCACAATCAAGTGATGAAATAGTTACCAAATCACAACATATTTTCAAAGCTTCAGATTTTTCATCAAATGAAAATTCATCTAATTTATTAAATGAAAATAAAACATGTCCAATTTGTGCACAGTTAATTAATGTCAAAAATTTCATAACTCATGTTAAATCATGTGGTACATTATATAATTTATCATCTGAAATCCTTATTAAAGCTGTGGATCTCCAAGAACGTCAAGCCACTGAAAGAGAAGCTCTTGGACTACCAAAACTATTTCAAAGTTCTACTATTAAAAAAAAAAAACCTTATACTAATAAACAGACAAAACTAAAAGTATGAGTTTGATTTGTACTTCTAAGTTCTAAAATATATTAATCATTTTGCAACAATTATATTTTATTTTAGGTTGGAAATGATGCTAATTTGGATTTAGCTATTGCTATGTCTATGTCTTTGCAAGAATCTAAAGAAGCTGAAATCATTAAAGAATCTGAATCTCTTTTAGAAGCAGGGCTGGAAAAAGAAGCTGTAGAAAAAAGAAAAACTTTGGAAAATTTTGGTTTCATTTCAAATCAGCCTGTTAAATCCAAAGCTAGAAATTGTATGTTCTTATTTGTTGCATTGTTAACACATCATAACTATTAAATTAATAGACCAAATATAACTAGGTAGTCAGCATGTCATTATCATTAGAAGCAAGCTCACCATGAGTAAAGTAGCCCTTTTTTTTAATTATTCATATCTTTGTTTGATTAAACTTTGTATTTATCTTAAAAATATTACAAATTTAACAATTTTTTATATTTATAGTTAGTTGCATGATAAAGATAAACTTTTAATTGTACTATAATTTATTCTAGAAAAACTCTTGTCTAATATGGCCATTATACAACACATCTAACATCAATTTTCACATTATAAAGGTTTTGAATTAATTGTGATATATAGGTACATAAAAAACGATCTTAAAATGAAATTGTGTTGTTCAAGTCTAAAAGTTTCAAAAATTTAAATAGCTTGTTTGAAAAAGTTGGATTGAGCTGAGAAAATAAAATTTAATGTTCTGGTCAATTATGACAACATTGATAAGTATAGTCAAGTCTTGTTAACATTATCTTATGTGAATATTCACTATGCAGTATCCACCAAAAACAAATCCACCAACAACAGAGTAGCTGATCTTTAGTGACCCATTCTATATATCATTATCAGTATAATTCGTAAAATGTTCAAGTCAGTTTGTATAATGTTACTTCTAGCGGACTAAGAGTGGAAGTCTTTCTATTTTCCTATTTAGTTTCACCACTAATCAATAACTAATCCATTTTTTTGATTTCTTTAAAAAATGTTCTTTATGGCTGCTACAATTGTGTTACAAACTAAAATGTCATAAGGTTTCAGATTACAAAATGGCTTTCACACTTAGGGCTTAACTATTTGGGATTATTTATTCCAAAAGTTCTTAATATTTCTAATATTTATTGATAATTATGATGTAACAATGAGACCATTGTTTTAATGTTATCTACAGTTGGTCAAAATATAGATTGGCATATTACTTATACTTACCATACAGTAGTGCTTGTAACGTTGACATATGTTGGCCTAACCTTTATGATCATAACTGGCCCATTGACCATATTAATTATCTAAATTGACTTATATTAGCCAAAAAATTTTCTAAATATACTCTGCCCAAAATTTAATAAAAAATAAGGGATACAAGGCATACCCCTGTTTCTCTGAAATGTTATCTTTGGTAATAACTAATAAACTATCAGCTAAATTAATATTTAATGTATATTTTATATTGAATGTTAATAGTTTCCAAGACCAATTCTTTATTATTTAAACAAACTAAAGAAGATCGTGAAAAAAGAATTACTGAAAAAGTGGCCATGATTCTCATTGATTCTGGTGCTGATGATTCACCGGAACTTATTTTCAATGACTGCTCCAATACAAAAATAAGATCAAAATATTTAAATAAAATTAGAAATTTTGTAAGTATTATTGTCTTTCTAGTATAAGGTTTCATAATTTTACTTGGTAAAGAGAACGTAATATCAACTTATTGTTATATATTTAATTGGTAACTTATTGCACGTTTGAAGTCTTGAGTTCAATAGTAGTTTGTAATGATGTTTTCTTTTTGAACCAAACTAGGGGTGTTCAATTTGGTTTAAAAATCAAACTTAAAATTAAAAATAATCAAACTGAACTTTTAACTTATAGATTAGTTTGAAAACCAATCAAGAAAAATCAAACAACTACCGAATTTGAGTTAAAATAAAAATAAAATGATAATATTAATATATATATATATTTATAAATAATATGTGTATATTTATAATTTTGTTCTGGTTTATATATTTTTTTTCATTTATAAATATAAATACTAAATACAATTTTATGACAATCCAACATTTTATTACGGGATATATTGTATACACTCTCGGTTGTCTCTATGTCTCTATATGTATCTTGTACTCAGTTATTAATTATTATTAAAACTAAATTCTTAACTCTTAATTTTTAAGTAAATTGTTTATTTTTTTAAGGAAATTGTAAAAAATGAAAACTCAAAATAGTAATTAGGTCTCTCTACACTTTACAGTCAACATAACTCATAAATACATGGTAAAAAATGTTTTTGAGTTCTTCGAATGTTTTATGTTTGATTCAGATGTTGTGAATTGTTAATAAATTTTTGATTTGGGTTTAGTTCAATCTTAAAAATCAGGTTTTGTATCATCATTAGTAGTTTGAAAGTGATTAAAAATAAGATGAGAAATAGATCTTCAAAATGTATTGTTTTATTACTAATCTAATTGTACTGTTAGTATCTGTTAATTACTATACTTAAATATTTTTATTTTTTTAGGATAATAAACTATGGAAAAAGTCATTGCTTGAAGAAGATATGTACAATTTTCATGTTGAAAGTCTATCTAAGTTCATAAAACCTTTTCAAAATAATTGCGACGTTGGTTTGAAACATGGATCGCTTGTGCATCAAAATACTTCAACTCATGTAATATTACTTTATTATTATTCTTGTGTTTTCCCACAATTAAAATTATTAAGGTCAATAATATAAGTACATAAATGTATAAAATGTCTTATAGAAACTTTAAAATATAATTTTACAACAATTAAAACTAAAGAACATTCCTGAGAACTTGTAGATTATTTTATTTTTATTTCAACAAAATTAGTTGAGTAGTTAGGGTTAAAAATAGGAACTAACAAACACCTTAATATATTACTCTCTTTTTATAGTCTAGAAAAAAACATAAAATCGTAAACAAATTTCTATTTCTATATAAAGGTTCAAATGCTATGTCAAACAATAAACCAAAATTTGTTAAATTACTAATGACACCAGGGAAGATGTTAATCTTCTCTCAAAATAAAATTTACTGCATTATTAAAATATTTATTACAATCAAAACAAAAATACTTTATTAAACTCTTTGTAAAAAATAGCAAAATAAAAAACAAGTCATTTATTAGATCATTTTATGCCCTATAAAGATGTGACGTCATGAATAAATCCTAAGTAAATCAAATTAAAGTACACTTCAAGAAAGAATTTATCCTGATAAGCATAATTGTTCTTTTTAATATTAAACATTTGTAATAAAGTTCTAATGCTATTTAATTATTTAATTTAACTTAATTTTTGTTGTATTAACTATAAAATAAATAATTCTTTGCTTTGAAAATAAATTATTGAAACAAAAAATGTGTACTTTAATTTGATTAACTTAGCATTTATTCATGATACACATCTTTATAGTGCTTAGGTCTTGTAAACCACTTTTTTTTTTACTAAGCCATTATTTACATAGAGTTCAACAAAGTGTTTTTGTTGTGATATCACTAATGTTTTATTTTTATAATTAATTTTATCTCAAAGATATTCATATTATATACTTACTACCATAAATAAACCTTTCTTTATGAGTAGTTAAGTCTTTCATATAATTCATTAGTTTGATTTGTTTTGATAAACTTGTTTGATGATTGTGGTGTAATCATTTTCCTTGTGGTGGCAAATTCCTAAACATACATTTTCCATCTATTTTTAAAGTTTTTACTGTTGGCAGAATTTTAATGCCAAATTATAAACTTTTTCATGTAGATTCTGACTGTAGATTTTTTTTATTTTGATTATTACTTACTAACCTTTTGAGTTGTATATTATTAAATAATTAATATACAACTCAAAAGGTTAGTTATTTCTCATACTATTTATGCACATGTACTCTATCAGTATTTCACAGTTTTTAATACAAATTGTTAACTTTTTTTGTTGCAAATAATGTTTTTATCAATAGTTGGTCATTTATTTCTAAGGTACTGATTGTGACTTATGATAAAAAAAATTGTTTTTGGTCAGTTTAAACTTTAAAAGTATTCCATGTAGTTAGTTATTTGTTTTTTGTGTCCCTTAAAGATAAGTGTATCATTGTATACAAAAATAAATAATTTTGATATATATATATATTTTACTCATTGGTTGAGAAGGGGTGGGGTTGTAGGAGTAGTCCTTTAGGCCCGCCTTTAATATTTTCTAAAGTATTAATTTTAATGTCCATTTTTTTAAATACCTGTTAAACTGTTAAAATCTTTGGGGCAATAAATACTAATTTTTTTTTTCATATTTTTCTCTGTAATGTTATCAATAATTTCTATAATTATTTTTTCAGGAATCATTTACAAATATCAAGGAATATGATGATAAATTTCATAAAATAATTGGAACTTCCAATAATTGTAGTTACAGTATTCAAAATAAAACTATATCTGAATATTCATCTAAATGGAAATCAATGTTAGGCAATGCATTTATGAGTGATATAACCATTTACTCTAAAGAAGAACGTGAAATTCCTGTGCATTCATTAGTTCTTTTTGTACAATGTCCAAATATTTTGGATGACGTTATCGTAGAAGAATTGAATACATCTGAAAGAAAAAAAATGATTATGTGGTTAGATTACTCATACGAGGCATGCTTTTCATTCTTAGAACTAATTTATTCCGGACAAGAGTCTTGTATTAGTCCTGAGTATAGAAATGAGTATTTGTGTTTGGGTACTCGATACAATATTTTTATGGCTGTAAATGATAATGACAAACTTGGATGGTTTGCCACAGATAAAATAACTAAACGCAAAAGTCCTGATGTTTCAAATAGTCCAGCTGACTATAAAAGATATAAAGCTTCCAGCCCAGATATGTTTTTATTAGATGAAATCCGCGAAAAAAATGGAGATTCTAATTTTTTAGGGGCAAATGTGAATGATGAAAAATCATTCAGTGTGTTGAAAACAAAACAGTGGCTGGATAAATGTAATAGCAGTCAACAGAATCATAATTCTTCATTCACAGAAAATTTGGCCATTGATGTTTCATCATCTCCAACTTCAATACCCGAAAAGAGTCCTAGCCATTCTTTTCATAGTGCTTCAACTAAAAATTTGTTGTTATCTCCTATTTCTAACTACAATGGTGATATTATGTGTCATGACAACCATGATACAATTTCAAATTTACCGCTTGATAAAAATAATTATACATTGCCAAAATTGCCATCAACAGATAAACTTAATGTACAAACTACTTTAATGGAGCAAAAAATAAATAAATTTAAGTCTAATATTTCTGTCAATTATTTGACCAAAGACTCAACATTAACAAATACACATACAGAACCAGAACTTATTATTATTGACAGTGAAGATGAATCAATGGACATAATTTTTTCTAATTACAAGAAAAACCCTTATTTACGTATTAACAATCTATTAAACAAAAATGATTATTCGTACTTATCTCAGTCAAGCTCAATAAAACATAATTCTTTATCTAATTCTGATAATATTAAACAAACAAATTGTTCAACAATTATCCAAATTGATGATAGTAGTTCAGATTCAAACCATTCAATAAGTTCTTGCAGACTATACTCAAAAAATAAAAGCTCGCCCCATTCTTTATTTAAATGTCCAAAAGCAGCAATTATTGATCATAGTGTATCATCTGAGATTGTAAAATTGTTTCCCATGAATAATGTCAACACAAATTCAAATGTAGATATTGTAGATTTAGTGGATACCAGTTCAGACTTTTTATCTGAAGGAACTATAATAAATAATAAATCAATATCAATTCAAAATTCTTTGAATAACGTTCAAGAAAGTTATAAAAATTCATCACTGTTTTCAAGTCTAACTGGTTATGACAAAAGTTGTGCATTAAAATCAAGTTCAAATTGTGATATGAATTCGCTAAATTATTTAAGCAATACAAATTTGTTTAGTGGTGAAAATAATTCAAAATCTATAAAACAAAACAATGTGACAAATATTCAAATTGATGCTGCAAAAAATAATTATGATGAACATAATTCAAATTTTGAAACAAACTTAATGGCAACTACTTATATTCCTCAAAGTACCATAAAAAACAAAACTGAATCACTTTTTCCTTCAAATAATAGTACTTTAAAAAAAGTCTGTGTTTCAATTGATCCTATTGAGCAGTTTGATAGTATCAACACATCTAAGTTAATTACATTAAATACAGATAATTTTGAGCAAGATATATCAGTTTCCGAACAAATTATTGATAATCCATGGATGGACTATTTGCAGCCAATCAATAAGAGTTCTCAATATGTATCTTCTGATTTATCTGAAAGTGTATCTGTGGATGCATCTAATGTACAAACACCCGTCAAACACAAACAACCAGTTGATTCAAATTTACAAACACCAATTATTTCAAAATATTATAGTAAAACTAATTCAGGAACTCCAGATAAATATGGTAGTAGAATACACACGCCAAACAGCTTACGCAGAGTTCAATCAGAATCTGCAATTATTTGTACAGAACAAGTAACCCCTTTGCCAGATTACAGTTCTATGAAAACACCAGACTTAAGAGTAAATATTGTACAATATATTATATTTTGTAGTTATTTTTAATACACTGATTTATTTGGTGTTTTTTTTTCAATTAATATTACACACAAATCTTTTTAATTATTATAGAATCAACAATTTTTTTTAGGATATATGATGCATATATGTATGTTTATTTTATAGTCAATAGTAGGAATAGTAGTATTGATGTTATAATTATAATTTTTTTTTTTAATTAATCAGAATGATAGAACCTATCAAAGCTATCCTATCAAGGATATGACCTTCACTTTACATGTAATCCCTCCAGATACAGGTAGTTGGATGGAAATGGTACTTTATTACGTTTTTGAATTTTTCCTCAAAACATTTTAAAGTAAAAATTAACATGGAACATTTTAATTGATGTTGACAATGTTTATTCATTTTATTTTAGTTTTGGCATTAACTTTTCCTGAAATAGTTCAAATTAATGCTAATTATCGTAGAACTAGAAATTTTTTTTGGACATTTGATTCATAGTTTACACAAAACATTTGTTTTTTAAGTAATGATAATTGCCTACAAAATTGATATAAATAAATAAAATACACTTTCTTAAGTAAGAGGCTGCTTAAATAGTGGAGGCTTAGCCCCTTAAAGTACCTAATTTTAATTCTGACTTAGGCATATTGTATTGTCATACTAAACAAAACTATCTGCCAAATCTTAACTCAATAGAACAATGGGAAGTGGTGTATTTGAATAAGGGAACTTAAATCCTTAGAGTTCATTATAGGGCCTTCTAATTTTGATTTCAACTTTGTTATAATCTTGTAATCCGTCTTACTGTGTGTGTCCCCAGAAATAACTTTTTGTTTAATAAATACTTTCAAAATCAGTTTTTGGAAAATTATTGCTATTTTAATAAGTAATAAACTTTAAATTTTATTCTGGTAAAAAAAAATTTTTTAAAAAATTTTCTCAACACGTCTTATTAAAATAATATCAATTTTCCTAAAACAGATTTTTTAAATATTTAATAGATAAAAAGTTATTCTCAGGAAGTTATGACAAAATAACAAAATCAATTTTGTTTTGTGCCTTTTTCCCATTTTTGATTTTATCCACATTATATTTTATACAAATCAAATTTGAAATAATGTTAAAAAGTTGTTTTTAACGTGATCATTAAATAAATCTGTACTTCTGGTAAGGGAAACATCTAAATTCCTGTGATTTGTGTGTAATAGACAGAAATAAAATTTATTTATTTAATTTAAGGAGGAAGTTGTTAGATATTTCCGTTTTTGTATAAAATATTCACCAATGTTTAAAATATTATTTTATTGATATTGTCTCATTTGAAATATAACATTCAACATTAATGAATGAATGATTTTCATATAGAAAGAATTTGATCGTTATGGTCTTAAAGATCTTGGGCGGCGTAAAGGAAAATTAATATTAAGGCATATTTATGATGTACTTCATCCTATAGTTCCTTCTAAGGAAGCTACATGCATCACAGAAGTAGATCAGTATTCATCAGATTCTTCAGACAAGTAAAAATTTTTTTAAAACTACTAGATTAATTTTAATAAATGCAACAGTGTGTTAAAATTTAAAAGTTAAAGTTTCTATTACAATGAGTATCTCTATTTTTGTATAATGTAGTTCAGAATATGGAATTCCTGATTATGAAGATGGAAGTTTTGAAGAATTAGAAACATTTAGTCAAACTAGTTTATCTAACAAAAGTAAGTTTTATTAAAAATTACATTCCTATTATACAAAAATTATTATGTAAAATCATAATATATAAATAAATTTGTGGCCAAGTTATAATGTTAGCATGTATCTAGATACAATTTACCTATTGTAAAAAATGTGATCTACAACATTGCACTTTTAGTATAAATGTTATTTATTGATTAAAGAATTGAAAATCAAACTTTCATGTCTAGAATTTTTAATTATTTTTAGTAATTATATGACTTTTTTATGTAGGTACTTCACTAAGTTTACATAAAAATCAATAAAAATAAAAAATATGTATGTATATTTATTTATCTATACAGAATATTCAAAATTAGATTTTATAAAAATTATCTTAGAAAATATTAAAAGTATATATACTTATTTTTTTTTTATTTTTTACTATCTACAATAATAACAAATACAATTTTTATTCACCTAGTGTGAAAACATTTTTATCATTTAATTATGTATTGTATAGGTTTAATTATTTAATTAATCTTTGTTTCAAAACTATTTTCTATGGAAAACTAAAATGTCTACTACAGATCTAGTAGTAGATAACTACTTAAGTATAAAATGTCTAAATTTTCTAAAATGTATGTGCTCCTACATAGGTAGTAGTTTGCAGTTATTATTAATGTACTATTCAAGTACAGATGTAAAATAGTATGAATGACAGATGACTGTGACTAGTTGTGACGTGTAAAATTTTGTTAACAACACGAAATACAGCTTAAAAATCTGCCGCTGGCAGGGAATCAAACCCAGACCTCTCGCTTTCCAAACAATTGCTCTACCATTAAGCTACCCAAGGGCTTGTATCATCATTGTCTTTTGTGTGATCCTTAACTGTAAATAACATTTGGTCATTACATCAACATAACTTCACACATTTAGAACTATACTACCTAAATAATTGCAGTTTATTTTATTAGTACTTTATTTATTAGTATTTTATTTTAAGTACTTTTGAATTTTGGTAATAAGTGAATGAGGCAAAAACAAAATTGCAATCTTTGAAATTCTTCCCTTATTCATAGGCTTAATATTAAGAGCTCGAATTTGTACAGTATCCTAATTTTTCATAACTTCCAAGTTTCAAAAATTCTAAGAGGATACCAAGGTATAAGGGTGAAAAAAACCTGGTAAATATGTTTGTGTACATACACTGTTATGCATGCATGCTGGAATTTAGTCTGGCCGTGAGCTCAGATATATTATATTATTTATTATGTATGTATATGTCAATGGCCTCTTTAAATATCAAAGAGTACATGCTCAAATAAAGTCAAGTACATAACAGTCAAGTGTCAACTAAAATATCAATCTTGAGGATTCCAAGGCATACTTTAGGGGGGCAATGGGTGTGATTGCCTCCCCCTAGACCATACAATTTACATTGGAAGTAGAAATTATAGGATGAGGCTAGACTCAAATATTCAATATTCCATACAATTAATACACTTACCCGCCCTTTAAAAAATGGTTCAAATACGCCCCTGGAAGATTCTTATTAAAATATCCCTCAAATAGAAAAATATAATACTTTGGAATGTGTACAAATTATTAGTGGAATATCTTGGTATTTGCTTAGTATTGAGGCAGTCCATCTGAATGTATATTATGACATATATTTATAATTTTTAGCGTCTGTGGAAATCAGTTTTAAACAACTGCTTAAAGTTAATAAAGATCTTCATGAAAAGATTTTGTGCTATGAACCAATATGGATTGAAGAACTGAAGGAATGTTTAAAACAGTATAATGTCAACATAAGTATGCAGAAACTCATGACATTTTTGGATGACAAAGTAAAATATTATTATATTAATATCATTAAACTAAAAATTATGTAACTGAAAACAATCAAAACCATGCCATTATTTGTTATGACGATACTCTATCTTGACACAACTATCTTGTGTGATCTTCTTTAAATACTATATGCAGATAGAGAATTAATAACATACATCATACATAAATTTCAAATTTTAAGTATGAAAATTGTTTTTGATATACATGTACATCTTAAAAAGTAATGAATTTTTCCCCAAATTTTTTCCAATTTTTAATGTAACAAAATAGACAAAAAGAAAGAAAGAAGGAGAGTAATTTAAGAAAACCAATATATATATATTTCTAAGACGCATGAGTAGTGTAATGTCATGGGTTACTGTTTTTTAAGGTTTATACTTACAAAAATAACAATTCATTTTACTCTTTAAATTACATTTGCTCATTACAATAACTTTTTTGTAACAACCCAATTTTCGCAGATTTTCCAACTTTAAACAATAAAAAAAAATTCTCTTATGCGGTTTTTAAAATTTTACAGTCATATATTCAAATATGTATTATTAACCTCATATTAAAATTTTAAAGCTTTTACTTGAATATTATTAATGTTTTAATTGAAAAAAACAACAAAAAAACTGAAAATTTCAAAGTTTTATACCTCTATTTAGATCAAAAATAATTGAAATATTTAGAAATTTGCAAAAAAATTGTACTTTACCCATATAAACATTGTAAAAAATTTCAGCTCTTAGAAATCGTTACTATGGAAGTTATGACCAATGATAACAAAATCGATTTTATCAAAATAACGTTTATAGTAATTTTTGCTGATTTTCATTTTTATTTTATTTTTTATTTTTTTTATTCTATTATTACAAAAACATATTTTCACTGTTTATAAATTAATATTTACAGTATAAATAAACTTAAAACTGTTGAATTTTTTTAATATAAAGAATCTTAATTTAATTCTGTATACTTACTTTATACTATACTACGAAATAGGATAAATCCTGAGTTCAGTGTTCGCTCTAAAAATGTTCACCTCTTAATATCAAATGTTAATAAAACAAAATAGAATTGAGAGAGCCTCTATAGGGCATATGTATGTATTCAGTAATGCCTCAAATTAAAATTAAAGCAATCTAAAAAAATATTTTTCTGCATACTGTCATGCCTTAAAATGTGTTAATTTTTAATTGAAATTGAACATATTCAGTGAATAACTAATGTAAGTAATATTGATTATTATATTTTTTAGTGTGTGACATTCCGTTCAAAGACATTAAATGATCAAAGGCAAAAAACACTGTCAAAAAAAAATACCAAGAGAAAAAAATTATTCTAAATAAATCAGAAATATGTATTGTGTTTTTAAAACGAAATATTGATTAGTTGCATTATTATTGTACGTTACAACATTAGGCAGTAAAAAGAAATGGTTGTATATAAAATTAAAATTTTCACTATTATTTACAATAATTACACAATTTGTTTGTAATTTGTTCACTAGTTTAATTTGTCATTAAAATAAAGAAACATGTATTTTTTGTTTCTTAATATAATAATATGTTTGTTATTTATTATTAGTGATCCTAGAATGCTTAATATTTATTGTTTATGAATCATAGTCAACAGAATATTTTCTTCACGGGTCATTCACTAGAATATGTATGTTGATTTGCAATTGTCCCATTTTACTATTTATGTTCTAGTTTTTACATTTGTTAATGTATTATTATTTATTATCATTGAAAATAAAAATATTGATAAAGATTAATTATCAATAATCATCCCCTACTGAGTGCCAAATCCTAATGGTATCATAGTGCTGGTCCTCACATAATGTTCTTTGTTGTTCATATCACGATTCACGACCATAATATATAATTTCAACTTCAATATCTTATTGGGTAATTTTTCAAATTTCAACTATAAATTACAATTATTACAATTATTATAGTTATAAACTATTATTACAATTTATTAAGGTGTTTTGTTATATTTTGTAATTTAAATGCTTCCAACCATTCTTTATTATTATTATTTGTCCACTTTAATATTGTTTTGTAGATATTCTACGCATAGTAAAATAATCAGAAAACAGTAAAGGAATGATTTAGGAAAAAATTCATTTTAATTACAGTTTTCCAAAATAAGCTAGAATAAAATGCAACTCAGCTATAGAACTTGACTAACAATCAAAAGTATATACCTACATCAGTTTAAATCAAAAATGTTTAAATTTATTTCTCAGTAGGTATATCTATACATATATATCTATACTTCTATATAAAATGAAGTCGCTTTTTTTTGTTCGGGATAAACTCCGAAACTACTTATTCAATCGTTGTGGAGTTTTTTTTAAATTAAAGAGGACATCACCGAGAAGGTTAATGGTATGAATTTAGTTTATTAAAATATTCCATTTCCGCGCATTCCCACGTTGCTACTGCCACTTGAACGCTAACTTGCGACCAATGTATAACTACAGAATAGATGAAATTTCATCTATTCTGTGGTATAACTAACTGTTGAAAATATTTGTACGGGTGATAATTTTTCGAATAAAGTGAGAAGTGTTTTTCAATGCCAAGAGTCCAAATTATCCCTCAGACTGTGAGTAAAATTATATTGTATTTGTATTCTGTGCTCACAAACACAAAAAACTTATAAAACTTTCTACATATCTGTGCTGAAACCACGGTATAGAAGACACCGTGCTAAAACTATAAGTTAGTTTATATCGGACATATATTAATAAATATAATACAGGTACTATTAAAAATCCGTAATTAAAATTATTATAGTGAATTATTCGTTCATTCATTTATTTACTATTATAGTCAAATAATTTTTTTAATAATTTTTGGCGGCAATGAAGTTCATTACCACTATCACAGCTGATAATATTATGTGTATGACCATAGATAATAAAAATATAGATAAGCCAATTATTAGAATTTTATACATCAGATAGGTACCATATCCTTATTCTATGATAGGTACATAAAATTTGATGTAATATCTGTGCATAATGTATAATATGATTTAAGGCTATCACTACCATGAACTAAGATGCTATCACTCTTGTCTACTCACTTGTCACCAAATTTTTAGTCAGAGTCAAGGTCATAGATAATAAAGGAAATAAATTCCTTTATTACCTATGGTCAAGGTGGATATACATTTATATCTCCACCTTAGTCAAGGTCATGATAACTATAGTCTCTAGTCTTCATGGTCAGGGTTAACCACGATAATAAAGAAATTGTGGGGTTAATAATAGATAATAGTATGTTATCTACATTGAGATTCGAGATAGATTGATTTATTTGTTTCAAATTTGTTTTGTCATGTTTCAAATGTTGACTATACTCAGGTAGCAAAGGAAAGTAGTAGGTTTAGGTAGTACTCTAAACTCTGTACTAGCAGTAGTAGTGCATCCAACAATGGCATAAATCATTATTGTTATATTAAAAAACAGATTGAGCTTAAAAATATGATTATAATAATCCACAATGGCAATGAACCATTTACATTGCGTTTTACGTATACTAATATCACTTTTATAAAATGTTCTATTTTTAAAAAAAAATTTTTAGTCCTCTAGACCTAGAGTCTAGACTAACCATAGTTCTACAAAATTTCTGAATTGTATGGTTTTATTGTTTAGAATACTTGCTTAAAAACTAAAACGGTATAGTTTTAACGTGCGCGACGCATGGGGAAATTAAAATTTTTTTAAATAAAAAGTAAAACAAGATTGAATATTTTAGGAAGAAAAAAAGATTACGATTACGACGTTTTAGACATAATTAATAAGAGTATAAAACAAATTTTAATTGAATTATTACTAAGTTTATAAAATGTCGTTTATAATACGTCGACGTTACATAACATTTATTATTTATTAGGCACTTAATCAAATACTAATTTATTCTAAATAATAAACATACTAACTTTCAATTGCAGAACATCCTCAATCAATACATTGAAAGGATACCAAAATTAATCTGGTTCATTTAATTGTAAATAATTCCCGTTGTTTACGTGTTCATTATTTTACTGTAACTTATAAAAGCTTCTAATATAGAGAAAATATTCCGTTGCAAAATTGGATGCAAATCAAATAACTGAACACTGAATGTGTCAATAAGTACCTACCTACCACTTTAAATTATTGCGTCGCACAATTTAAGTAAATTACAAGTATAAACCTTTGGAAAAATATTGATTCAATTTAAATTTACATTTAACACACCTAATAAGTTTTACAATTATTTTTTGTGTAAAAACGATAGGAACAAAATTTACGAGAAATTATATTCAAACATTTTTTGTAAATTTATTTTTATTTACTTATAATTTTATATTTTAATTAAATATTATTAGAAGTCATTTAAATAGGTTGAAAAAAGATTTTAAATTTCTAAGTTGGAATGACTCCAAAGTGACAATAAATAACGATAAACGATTGTACTATTGCAATATTTACTGCATGGACGAATTATTATGTCTATGGTTTACTGTTTTATCGAGTGCATAGACCTCTTGACTTTTCTACATGTATATGACTCTAGCATGCATCTTTATTGGTCTATGGTCGAGTTCCATTACTTCGGTGGGTTTTTGTCGTGTGAAAATTTGACATGCTTTGAATTTGTTAATTTTATACCACAGAATGAAATCCATTCTTGAAGTATCTACTCTATGGTGGAAACATAATGATAATATTCATCAGCTCTTTGTTTACGTCACGTTCATGTTCTCTGTGTAAAAATGATAACATCAGCTGAAGTCTGATCTGAAGTTTTTTAGTTTTTACTTCCCGATTGTGAGTCATTATTCAAATAGTATAATATGTACAATATAATAATTTTTTATCTCGTTACACACTTGTAAAATTATTATAATACAAAAATATTTTTGCACGCGAAAATGTTTTAATTTGCATAACACATCGTATGATACCTGTCATAAATTAATTTATATAAATTATTAATGTAATACATCGTATAAATTAATTCAAGTTCGCATTTGTTCGTGAAGCGTGAACACGCACTCGGCACTTCGGCAGACGGCACTCGCGTTCATACGCACTATTATAATATTTTCTGAATTTTATTGTTGACGTTTACTTACCACACACACACACACACACACGCACACACTTTACTCCACTCGATTTGATTTGGACGGTAATCACTATTCACTATAATCATGTTTTGACTGACTAAAATTGTGAGCGAGTGCTTGCCAAGTAACGTTTTTGTAAAATTTCCTAAATTTTCGATATACATTTTTTATTTCTCGTTCTTTGTCGCCTTGTTGTCGTTTTTCATGGGTGCGTTTCATTGTAAATCGTGTCAAAACGGTGAGGATGTCCCTAACATAATAGGTCGACACAATGATGAAAGAAGACAGTTCATGTTTGGTAGACATCGAACTCGTAGTGGTTCGGTCAAACAGACTGATTCACTGGTGCTTCAGACCTTAAGCGTTATCAAGAACTTAGGACTTAGCGATATGTAAGTTAAATTCAGGCAAACTATGTATTATGTGTATATGTGCAGATATTTGAATGTTGACCCTTGACAGACTTATAATTTATTGTTTTTAAGCCTATAGGTAGTGTAGTGTAATGTAATGCATTGGATAAGCCACATAGAAGCGCAATTTTTTTTATACCTACTTACTAGGTATTACAAATAATTTAATTTATTGAAATTATATGCTGAACTCTGAATCTTCCTGATACGTATCCTTAAATTTTCAACGTTTAAAAATTACACATTATTGGTTTTAACATAGGCAATTTTATATATGACTGAAAATCATATGATTTTTATATTCTCTATTCAATCATTTGCAAAATTACAAGGACTAGGAATAGATTTGTGGTTTAAGACGCTGAAAGTGTTAAATTGTTTTTATTATAGTTAAAATAGTATAGGCATGTAGGATGTAAGAGAAGTCAGTAAGGTAGATTTGTCAGTTTAGGTATTACTTTGGTTGTTTCATTCAACACTCCAAAAGTCCTGGTTTAGTGTATAATGTAAATAATTTACCATAATTTGCCGCAATTAAAAATCCACCCATCTATACTCTCTTTAGTCTATAGGTTGTGTGATTAGTGAATTTCAATTTTTACTTATTAGCACAATTGTAAATAAAATAGCTGTTTGCCGCAACGACAAGTGGTGTTTACCATTTGTAAGTTGTAATTTCAAGGGCCATATTCCAAAATGTACCCTTTATTTTTCACTCTTTTCAGTATTAATGATTTTATATAAATAATGACCAATGGAAGTAGTACATTTTATAAAAATTGTTAAATACTTATACACGTTTTACTCCATTTACTCAAACAAATTATTGAACATGGGTTTTGACGTTATAAAAATAATTAATATATACCTAAATATACATATAATAAAGTTAATTTTGCTTTATTTGTCATTAGAAATGCTGAATTAAGACTATTACTTGGTGCTAATAAACACCTGATAGCTTACAATAAATTCTATAGGTATCTAGGTGCTTAAGTTTTTTTTTTCTATAAAAGTTTGAAATTATTTTGGTTAATGTCCCACTTATCATTAGATTTTTTATGACAAAACTAGAGAAAAGGAAAATGATTTATGTGTTCCAATTAGCCATTTTACCTTATAAATTAAATAAACTTACAAACTGCAGTTCCATGCTGTGCTAGGCTGTGTATGTAGCATGCTGTAGCTAGTTGTAAACTTAATTGCTTACTTTGGAAATTTTAATTCATTGTTATCAATAACATTTATTTAAAATTTTTCAGTGGTTCTGAAGCTCCAGGAGCTATGCGAAAATTACATTGGTTAGCTGATGATGGTGAAGGCTGGATTCAAGTGGTACTGTCTATGGTTCATGTTATTCCACTTGATGATCCACTTAGTCCAGCACTGATAACTGTTATTCTTGACGATTGTCCTTTACCAGACAAAGTATTTTTTTGTACACAAATTATAGCTTGATTATTATACAAGCAATATTTTTATTTATATTTTTATTTTTAGGAAACTATAACAAAATTATCTCAATTGTTAGATTTGTCTAATAAATCTTCTAAACGTAAAACAGTTGACCAACATCGAAATATTTGTGTAATATTAGGTATACTAGCTGACAAGTTACCTGGACCTTCTAGTATAGCTTTATTAACCAAAGATACTTTGACTTATCTTTTTAATAATATGGTTAGTACTTAAAACATAATATTAGTTGTGATAATTTTCTTTTGTTTTTAATGAAATTAAATAATGTTTGTTTATTAGGACTTGCAAGTACATCCATCAATTATTCTCTTCTCATTAATTGCACTTGAGAAATTTGCTCAAATACGTAAGTATATAAATTGTATTTATCATTTATATTATTACTAGTTTTTTTTTACTATGTGCTTACAAAAAAAGTTGTTGATATTACTTTGATGTGTTTTCTAATTTATCTTTGTGTACAAAAATGTTTATGTAAAAAAAACTCCAATCAATAAAAAAAATTATTTTTTGAAGTTCTTGTTGGGTATTTCAAAAGTTATAAATCTGTATTCTAAGAACCTTCCAAAATGAAAAAAATGTAATATATTTTTGAATATGTAGGTAATATCCTCCCATTTAAGTGTATAAGATAATTTTGGGCATATGACCTCTACAGCTACAGCACATGGGTGTCTACTGTCTGTACTAGTATGGATTTATTCATGAAATGTTGCACAAAACTGGGCATTCAGATAATGTGACCTAGCACCATTGGATTTTTTTCTTTGTTGCTATATCAAATTTTGAATGAAAATAACCCTGAAATTCAAGGAATATTGGGAGAACTTAACTTGCAACTTTTTGGATTTATTTTACAGAACTTTGTCAAGAGAGTGAATGCATGTAACTGCAGCTGTAGTGGTCATTGTCGAAAGGCAAAAATTATCTTTCACACTTGTTTTTACTTCAAAACTTCTACAATGGCTCTAAATTATTTATAATTTTCATTCATAGTCAAGAAGTTCTAAACATAATTATGTGTTATTAGAATAAATTTTAATATTTTTGAAAAATTTATAGATTATTGAAATTTAAGATTTTCTTTTCTTTTAAGATTTATCTGTTTTTCTAACTTTGTCTCATCAAATCTTAATTTTCTGTTTTAGACTCTTGAAACTTAAACCCAATCTAAGCAACGTATTTACCGATAATCTATGTGCGGTTTTGGTGTCTAGACTTTTTGCATTGTTATTATTTTGTTCTTGTCATTATTTGTTTTTGACATTAATTCCAAACCTACAAATTTTTTGCTCAAAACCGGAATGGATAAAGCCTTTTAAAAGATTCAAACAATTTTTATCATTTTGGTGCTAATTAGTAATTACAGAACTTAAGTTTTTATAATTTTTTAGATTTTTTTTAATAAAGATTGCTATTTTGAATTTTCATATATTAGACTCAAAATTTTATTTTAAAGCATATAGTTTTACATGCTAAAATTGTTTTGATAATTTACTAGTAAATATATTTTTTTACTCTTATTCATCTAAATTATATTGTCCATTTATTATTATTATTTTGTGTTTTGCTATAACTCTTTCAAAAATTATTCAGATTATTTTTCACACGTCATATTTGAATTAGATAAAGTTAAAATATAATATAAGTTTTAAAACATTTGTCGAATATTTGACTCAATTAGTTTGTTCAGAATTGTGATTTTTGTTAGCAATTTATTGTTTACAGTTGTAATTTATACATTCAAGTACCTTTTAAACCACAAGCAAAAGTTATGTTTTTCATGGTCGCTATAATTTTAAATATGCAACTGAGTTTGTTTTGAATCGTTTTTTAAGACTATAATATATTATTTACAGGAGAAAATAAGTATACTATTGAAACATTTATGAAGACTGGACCTTTAGCTATGCTTTCAATATTTGAAAGATTGACAGGTTCTGATCAGCCATTATATGCTCAAGTTGGATTTTGTGCCGAATGGCTGCTTGACAACATTTGTAAATTTATTGAGTCTAAAAAAACTAACATTAATAATTAATTTATAACTATATAATTATTATCTAGTTGTGGATGATCAAAGGACATTATCATATTCAAATGTTTCCATGGAAGGTATTAATGCAATATTAAATCAAGAAGATGCTAGCGAGTATTTAAAACTTGGTCCTTCTGGTTTAGAAGTATAAATAACACTCGGAATATTTTGAGTTACCCAGCATATTAAATCCCTTAAACATGATGTTTTATTAAATAGGCTAGGTGTGATGCTTGTAGTTTTGAGAGTGTCCGTTGTACATTCCAATTAGACAAAGGTACTTGGTACTACGAAGTAACAATACTAACATCAGGTGTCATGCAAATTGGATGGTCCACAAGAAATTCAAAATTTTTTAATCATGTAATAATATTTTCACTTACTTATATACTTAGACATGAATCTAGTTAAGGGCCCACGCATATTATTTAGTTTTTTTATTCAAATGTATGAATTTTTTTATGCTGATCAAATAATACAATCACTATTATTTGATCTGTCTTTGTTCTGATTTCAAAGATGTTTTAAGTTCACAATAATACCATCATACTTAATTTTCTGTGTAATACACAGCTAAGTGTTATCATAGTAATGGTTTTAGCCATTTTGAATGATTGTAATATTCAAAGTTGTCAAGTATTTTTGTATTCCTCTCATATTTTGGCTAGTTTTGTTTTAACATAAATCACACTCGTTTCTTGGATAAAATATGTTTCAATGTGCACTTAAAGCTAAAATATTTGTGTGTGTGAGGAGCAAAGCTACAACAAGCAAATTGAGTGCTAAAGTATAACATTTATAAAAATTAGATTAAAAAACAGATTTTGAAATATTCTAAAAATAAACTTCAACTGTTCTAAAACGTAATATTAGTAAAATATTGTAAAAATTAGTTTGCCACTAGAGAGGAGGGAGTTTGAACCGTCAACAACGTAGTTTACACCAGTATGTATTATATTATATGTTTTATTCACTGAGTTGGTATGGTTTAGTCGATAAAAGTGGAATTTTTTAGGTATCTAGCATGAAAACATGAATTTAATTAACGTTAAAGTTTTATAATACAGAAACAAATGATTTAAAATTTTAAAAAATAAGGATTAAAAAAAAACTGCATGAGCCTTAAACTAGATATATTCCATACTTGATTAAACAAATTCAACAATATCAAATTTTAGGAAGGATATGGTATAGGTGATGACGAATATTCAGTAGCATATGATGGCTGTAGACAACTAGTGTGGCATGGTGCGCAATGTACAAGTTGTTTGTCTGGGAGGCCTTGGAGAGAAGGAGATACAGTTGGTTGCTTACTTCAAGTTGAAACACCATCTCCTACAGCAACATTCTACTTGAATGGTCAAATTGTGGCTTCAAATAATAAGATATTCCAGTATGCCAAGTATGAAAATCAAGTTATTTGTTTGATGAAGGGCACCCTACAACAAAATTTAGTGTTAATTTTATAAATACTAATAAAAATTATGAATTATATTTCTGTTAAGTTTTTTATGGTATTTTATTCAAATTTTTGTGTTTTACTACGTAATTTTCCCCGGAGTCTGGGGTTTTTGTTGTTAAATTATTTATTTTAAATGCTCTGAAACTATTAAATTACACAATTTTTTTTTTACTTACAACATTAAAATTTAAAACATTTTTCACTAACAACTTTTTATTTAGTCATTACTTATTTCTGAGTTTGAAAATTAATACTATTATTGATTAGTTTTATAGTCATTTAATGTTTAAAAATAAATATGTATGAAATAAGTAAACAATAACAAGATAATACCAGAAATAACAATTTAAATCCATTATGTTAATTAAATAAAAACAAATAATTAAGTATTACATGTATGTTTAGTTAAATTACCTGCAAGAATTATAATAAATTATTAACATCTCTTACTATAAAAATGTAGGTCGGAATTCTTTGCTGCAGCCAGTTTTATGACATTCCAACATTGTCGATTCAACTTTGGTAGTAAACCATTTAAGTATCCTCCCAAAGGTGTGAAATTCAGTATTATGAATACTCATGGTCATTTGGACATAAAGGAAAAAGCTATTTTGCCAAAGTAAGGAAATCTGAAATCTGAAATAGAGTAATATTAAATTTATGTTCATTGTAAAAACATGTATTTTGTTAGGCGAATGAGACTGGAGCAATTGGGTAAGCAGACAGCTGATGAAGATTCTTGTACTATTTGTTTTGACCTCAAAGCTGATGTCATGTTGTATCCTTGTAAACATGAGTAAGTTTTTCTACTTTTATTTATTTGAATTAGAATTTAAATTCTAATAAATTGATGTATAATAATTAAATAAATAATAAGTAAAGCAGCCTTGATGGTGGAATAGATCACAGCTATGGGTAGGTCACTTCTTTTGAAGGTGAAGTTTGAAGTTTTATACTATACAGTCATCACTGCTTCTGTTATTATTGAACAAATATTTTTGATTATAATTATTTTTTTCATTTTTTCTCAAGTAGGTATTAAAAAATTAAAATATAAATACTTATAAAATTCCAACTGTAAAAAATAACATTTAGTTTACCATAAAAAAAACATGAAACATAATAAACCTAACATTTTTCATAAATTTGTTTAAACATAACTAAATAAGTTTGTTCCCTGTTAGAAAATCAGAGCTTATGAACATCAATGATTCTGTTGGGTAGGTGTTTCAAGGAGTCAATTAGATAGTAAAATTAAATAATATTAATATAATATTTTTATTTGAGAAACAAAAAATGTTCTTTTATTTAGAACAAGTTCTACTTTTCAAGCCTGAAACCTACCTGGAATAAGATCCTTTTAAACAAAATTAATGTGAACTAATTTTTTTTTTTAAAGTATCTTTCCCAGCACTTATTCTGCTACTCAGAAAGTTGATCACAGAAAAAAAGAAAATATTGTTAAATCAAAAAATTCATTGTATACATCCCTTTAGAATATGGTTTGAAAACGTTTTATTGTTATGTATTGTCAAATTTTTGAGCATAGGTATACAAATTTTGATATGGTCTGTGGTAGTATGAACTTACAATTTAATATTGGTTTTGTTAGTTAATTTAATTAGCATAGTCTTGTATTAGAAACTTACATGTAAAATAATTACCATTCAGGACCATAACTGACAAAGCTGTGTGATTCACTTTAAATTTTAATGTTAATTAAAAGCATTTGGGTTTTCATTTGGGACGCTACTGTTTGGCTCTTATCATTTTTTCTGCATTTGTAACTCATTTTAATGATATGAGTATATAAAACTTATTATAAAAAACTTTACTGTGCGAAGATGTGCTTCTTTTGTATTGATAAATTAATGAATAATGCGTGTGTATAAAAAAATTAGATAGAAATTACTAAATATTTTGTTCTATTTACCAGCTAGGTGGTGCCTCTGTGTCTCTATTAGACATTTTAGTCAATGAGCCATTTTATATTCTATAATTATATAAATTAATAATATAAACACTGAATTAGAATAATGAGTCAAAGTTTAAAAAATCTTTGAAGTTTGCCAAACTGTTTTATTTTATTTTTGCTGTCTTGTTTTTTCAGAGGTTACTGTAAAACTTGTGCACAGCAACTTACTTTGTGCCCTGTTTGTCGTCAATTAATTGACAGTTATCAAGAGACTGTTCAGCAAACTCAAACATCAACCACAACGGCTTTAGTCAGTTAGTCGTAATAATGATCTCTATTAATTACTGATTACAAAATATTCAGTATATGTTTAATTTATATATAATTTTATCATAAGTCTTTACAAATGTTATGTATATTGAACCAAAAATTAATTTGTACAAGACAAAATACAATTGAAAAACGTTTTCTATTAATTTATTTATTTTTTTAGTTAATTCAACTTGACTATACTACTGATTTATTGACCCATTAATTCAGAACAAAAGTTCACTTGTATTTGCTATACAATGTCTATCTGTTCCAATAATGCGTGAACGTTTCAATACATTGAAACTATTTTGAATTTTTACTATCACAAGTCAGGTCATAATTAACAAAACAATAATCAAAAGTCCAATTATCTGTTTAATTAATTTTTGAAAATCATTAGAATGTTTTTTATTTCGTCTTTTGGCCTTATTATAAAAATATTCGAAGTTCAAAGTTTAATTTACTACTTCATTACATGATTCTTTGTAACGGCTGAATGAATTTTGATGCAGTTCTCAACCTTTTAATATTCCAGTACCACAGTTAAAAAATCTCTTTTCTTGCTTATTTTAAAAAGTAAACCATTTATTTTCACTCTCAGAGTAAATCGTCGTTTCCCGGTAAATATGGCACGAGTCAAAGGAGTTATATAAATTAATTGAGGACTTGCCAAATACACAAGTTGTGTGACTGGCTTGATGTTAATAATGATTTATTTTGATTTTTTTTTTAAGGGAGATTTGCTATGCGTACCACAAGTTGAGAAGCGCTGAGATAGACAATTAACCAAGGAAAGTTTAGGTGTATAATTTATATAAAAATGATTTTTGAATGGATAAATTAATAAAAAATTATGTGCTAAATTCCGAGAAGTTTAATGAAAACACAGACATTATGTATACCAAGTACTACTATTAATAACTTTTAATACTTCAAACGTTAACACTCCATTGCTTTGCTACGGCGCCTGTATATTCTAACATGCACTGCCAAACAGGGCAGTGTTTATTTGCATATTCTTCGATGCGAAAATTCCCAAAATCAGGTATTTAAAGGGTCCACTTTTTTTAGTAATGGCTAATATCAGAAACTACACAACCAAATACATTACATTTGTAGACAATTGTCTATGGTTTTTAGCTTTTATCTTATGTAATAACTTTGCAAATATTAAATAAACAATCAAAAAAAGTAACCATTCAAGAATTATCAAGAGGTTAAAAGGGAAGAGCTAAAAAAAAAAAACTGGAACATAGTAAACTATACTAAACTTGAGCAAAACCCGGTAGTCAGGACAGCTAGTATTGTTGTACAGCTAGAACATGGGTTTCCATAATACTATACAGGTTCTTATATATTATTATAAGTTAGACCAAGGTAAATATTTCCAGTAGTAAAACTATTTTTAACTAAAAATTCTTGACTTTACACAGAATATTCCATTTAGAAGTAATACTAGATTATATTCGTTCAAGTATTCAAAAACACTAGACTAGACTGAAGCAAAACTCAAAGATTGCCCAACTCAAAACTTATATAATTCTTTTGGTTAATGTATCAAATTATTTGCTTACTTTTGTCACAAAACTAATAGGTAGATTTGACAATAGGAATAGTAAAATATTATAGCTCATTACAAATATTTCAGTGATATATTGAAAAAAATAAAATGTTACTTTTCTATAAATGTATATGTATGTATAAATCTATCTCAAATAAATATTATAATAACAATAATAACATTTTAAGAGCAACACAGCCATTATTGGATTCATTTTATTATTAACAACCAATGCTGTAAAAATCTAAATATATAAAAATAAAGCACATTATTATTGAAAATTTAATTGGCACTGATTCCAAAGCCTCGATTACCATCAGCAAAATAACGAACATCTCGATCTTCGTCTCTTCGTAATCTTGTAAGAGTTTCGATAAGTGTGTCATGTTGGGGATTTTGTACGTCCATTAAAATTGCTACAAAGTATACAGAGTATATATAAAATATATGAGTTTCATAAAATGAGATAAATGTCAGTTGAATTATTGACTTACAGTTGTTAGCAACTTGTGTATAAAGAGTCTTTGCAACCATTAATCGTACATTTGGAACACGATCAGATGCAAGATGAAGCAAACATGGCAATAGTTCATTATTAAATTCATTCATGGACAGACAGCGGTCACCATAGTTGAGAATATATGAACATATTTGAGCAAACATTTGTCGTCTAATCCACAAGTCTGCTCGACCAAAGCGTGTTACTAGACTACTCAACATCGATTGTTTAAGTGGTAAATTGTTATTGAGTACTACCAATAATTCAGGAACCTAGACATAAAAATATATTATTTTTATGCATGACTTTTAAAAGAATTTTATTTTAATCACCAATGACAAAGCCGATTGACGAACTGATGATATTCTGTCCATGAGTAATGACAGACATACTTCATGTATATGATGGTACATATCAAGTGGCGTAAATAAATGTAATGATTCAGCAAGTTGTTCACAGAAGTTTTGCCGAAAACGCCAGTTCCACTCATAATCAGTTTTTAGAAAACGGCACATTATTGGTGCCAAGTTACTGCGAACACTCACTGTTAACATCTAACAATCAACACAGTTTTTTTAGTCAATTTACATGACACATTTTGCTAGATGCACATTTCACAAATATAATTAAATAGTTTATCTGACATTTTTCTACAATATTATTAATTATTTACATTATCTATGCTTAAATGCTAGATTAGTCATCACAGTAAACTGTCAAATGAAATAGAGTGCATAAAATGATTATTAAACAAGATAAATTAAATTAACTTATAAAATATTTTCTTTTAATCAAATTATATTTTATATTTGACTTTCATGAACTTAAGTGTATCAGGAAAAATTTGGATTAACGATCATCACTTGGGTATCAGATGAAACACGGACCAAACATTTTTCATCATTTGAAAATGAAAAAAAAATATCATTTCAGATTAAACTCAGAAATAATTTAGGTATTGGGTCATCATTGAGGTAACAGATGAAACACGGACCATACATTTTACATCATTTGAAAATTAAAACAATTAATATACAAGATATACATGGAAGATCTATACATAATAATATTTAAAATAAAACTCAGAAATATTTAGGTTTAGGATCATCACTTGGGTATCAGATGAAACACGGACCATACATTTTTCATCATTTAAAAATTAAAACAATTAGCATACAAGATATACATAAAAGATTGTCTATATTAAAAGATACGCTATATATGATAAATTACCACTTGTACTCATAGCAAGACGTTTGTTTGATTTTTTTTTAAATTTGTCATTTCTGTATTTATACTGTAAATTTAATAATGTTTATTTGTATTGTAGAATTGAAATAGTCCTATGTATTTATGTTTTGAAGAGTATGCTGCGTCATCTGGCAACCTGCATAGTGGGCAGCTCGCTTTCTTTTTTAATTAAATAAAAGTTGTTTCTCTCTCATAATAATATTTAAAATAAAACTCAGGAATATTTAGAATTAAGATCTTCACTGAGGTATCAGATGAAACACGGACATTTTTTTCATCATGTTCAAATAAAATTTAGTTAAGTTACTTATAAAACAAAATAACATTATTAGTATGAAAATTATTAAATTTTTCTTGTTAACTTATTTTTTTTTATAAAAAAAAAATTTTACAAACGATTTTGTAAATAATCTGTAAGTTGTACCAATACTAAATAAGTGATAAAACAGGACATTGTTAAAATGGATTTTAAATAGAATTACCAAATTTTAAGAGATTAAAAACAAGATATTTCGTGTTTCACTGGAAGCGTGTTAATGATAACAGATTTAATACTATCATTTATTTACAATTAAAAAGTTAGAAATGTTGCAAAAACTTATTTTACATTTATTGTTCTTGACTTATTATTAAAAATATAAACTGATGGTTATAAGTTTATAACTATGACCATGGAAACCTAATCTTTATTGAGACAAGACTTTGTTGAGTTTAATATAAAAAATTTCAAAGCTTTATAAGTGTTAATTTCATCACAAAAATTATTCTTAATTAAATATTAATATGAATATTAAATGACTTTCACTTTGAACACACAGTAATTTAGTTATTTTGAAGTAAATACTTGCTTCAACAACATTGGAATCACAGTACAGTTTTTATTCCATATAATAATATAATTATATGTCAATAAAAACCGTAAAATTACATGAAAATAAAAATAAACTGTAATAAAATATCAAATTGAATAATAAACCATATTCTTGAAAACCACCACCATATAAATAGGCCTATGCAAGATTATTGGCCTAAATATGGTCTAATAAATAATAATAAAGCTAATTATTTACTTTAAGAAAAGCAGCAAAATTATCAATGGCACCAGATCGCACTTCGTCCAAATCTAATACAAGAGACTCAAATATTGGTAAGAGGTCTCTGGATGTAGCTTCTTCACCAATATAAATAGCTATTTTATGAATGCAAGATGCAGCCTTTCTTCTAACTTTCCACTAGAAAATTATAAAAAAAAAAAACGTGGAACATTTTCACTAAAAATAATTCTTATTATAATTATTAACACATACAGATCTGTGTGAAGCAAGAACATAGTAAGTATGCCTGAGCAATGGCCAGTGAGCAGGACCAATAGTAACAAGTACAGCTGGTAACATACAAGCACATTGAGATGCTAGATCACAGTCATCAAATGCACCGGCCATGTCAGCATAGTGATCAAGTAATATAGCTGGTACAACAAGATCATGAGAATCAAGTTCAACAGGTTTGGAATCTTGATTTTTCTCTTCATCTATTGGTTTTACCTCAAACTCGGCTTTCTTCATTTCAGTACAATTTAAATTAGCTATAAAACAAATAAAAAGTCAACACAAAATGGAAATATTTCAAGAGTCAAGGCAACTTACAATTTTTATTCATTGGCACGTACCACAGCTTATTTGGTATCATGGTTTGAAGTCGTTCCACTTCAGATTCTCTATCATCACAATCATTCTATAAATACAATTAAATTTAGTATAGGTACAAAATCAGTAATAAAACAAATCATTTTTACTTCAAAATTAAAAGATAATTTTGTATCACAGATAGGTTCTCGCCAATAAGCAAAAGTATTGTACAGTTCTTCGGATTCAGTCTTCACATTATAATCAGCAACCCAAAATCTAAAATCATTACAGTTCAACAATATTAAAACTATACAATAATAATTTGTTAATATTTGTTTCACAAAAAAAGTTATTTGTATTGACATGGTTTCAATTCATTTTTCATAAATGAAAAATAATTGTGAATAATATCAAATAGTTTAATATAAGCCTATTAGAAAACTTGAGTTACCCAAAAATGGAGATACCAAGACAAGCAAATAGGCTAATATACTTCTAAAACTATTAAATAATAATAGTTTATAAAATTTAATAAACTTAAATTAATAAAACACTTTAGTACAAATAGAGTTTAAATTTAATTATTTCTATAAATAAAATTGTCTATAAGCTATATCCCATACAAAATATAAGGTTTATTTACAAAAGAATATTTGTGATAATACAAATATAATATGATCATACATGTGAACATTCAGTCTACGCTCAATAACATATAAGCAAAGTAAACTACTAAGGTAACTAATTTTAGAAAAATGCACATTTCTAGTTTTTAGTAAATTAAATTATCATGGCACCACTGCAAGATAGAAAAATAAATATAGCAAATAAGAATAAAAAATTTGCAGTTTGCATATTGGTTTTGGAAAAATAAGACTATATTTTTTTAAAATGTTTTTAAGATTTTTTTAATAAATTTTTGCCTTCAAAAAATCAACATAACAACTTTATTAAAGTTCAGAGATCATCAACAACTGCAAAATATTTGTTTGTGAAATTATTAGATACTTTATAAATATACTAAGATAATGTAATTATATCAAACAATACTCCAAAAAGAAAATTTTAAAAACCATAGTTTAACACAATACCTATTATCATTTTTCATTGTTGTTTCATTGGACCAGGGTTTTTCTCGATCCATTAATAGTTCTGTTGCCTTAAAATATTCTTGACTTGTTTGACATTTCATACTAAAAATAAAGTTATTTATTAATTAAAAAATTATACAGTACACAGGGTATTAAAATAAGCGAGAATAGAATATAGGTAATGTTTGACAAACTTTTTTTTTTTTTAGTTTTAATTTTATAACATATAACTTGTAAAAATTATTATTACTTATAATAAGCATAGTAAATATATAATAGGAATTATTAACGTATGACTATATTATTATGACTGGAACATGTATAAATAGCCACCCAATGGTTTACACTTTATGGTTTGTTAACTAAAACGTTAGGATAAGAAATAGTTATTTTTTTTTCACTTATGATTTACCAATTTAACAAGATTATCAGAATTAAGATCTGATAGTATGAAAGGGTTTGAATGAATTGAGTCTGGAGTCAAAATGCTTATAAAATTTGTAGGCTATTTATTTACCTACTTGTCAAAATTTAGTGTTATTATTTTAAATTTGTTATTGTTGTTGTGTATGACCCTCACTGCATTATAGAAATTCTGTTCTTAATAAACACTCTGTATTATATACATACAAAAAAAAGGAGTAACTTCTAAAAAAGGGAATTAATTCTAGGACAAGGTAAAAAGTTATTTGGCCCAAAATTAAAAAAGTAATCAAAATTTAAAAAAACACTTCAAATAAAGTACCATCTACGTTCTTTTCCCAAACTTTTTAATGCCATGACCACTCCTTCATTTGTAAAAATCTTTACAGAAAAAAAACATTGTAAGAACAATTTGCTACGCTCAAGTTATAAACTTTAACAGCATAATATGACTATTGAAATTTAAATTATTGAAGGAATATGGAGGTGATAAGTTACATGAAAAGTTTATAATTAAATTGTATGTAATAATTTTGTCATTTCATAGTATGTTTATTAACATTTATTTCATAAATGTTTCACTTCAAAGGGGTATATCTGATAGAGTTACTATCAAAAATTACGCCAGAGCATGTATACTTTATTTCTACAGCAGTAGGAGACCAAACACTTGAGGATACAGGAAGAGTAAGGGTAGTAAGTGGTGATGTAATAGAAGACATAGATAATTTTAAGTACCTAGGATCCTTTGTATAAAGATAAAGCAAAATATAAAATTATAAGTGAGGTTGGATGAAATGGAGAGAAGTCAGGTGTTTTATATGATTAATGAATTCCAATAAGGCTAAACAGTAAGTTAAACAGGAGTATAGTGAGACCAACCATTTTGTATGGTTTGGAGTGTTGGGCGGTTAGGTTAGGTATAGAACAGAGTACGAGTGTAGCAGAAATGAGAATGCTTCTTAGATGAGTGGAGTAACAAGAAAAGATAGAATGAGAAAATAATATGTAAAAGGTAGTATTGGTGTGGCGAAAATAGACCGAGATGTTTTGGACATGTGATGATGATAAGAGAAGAAAATAAAGCAGAAAGTGCGGTTTTGAAAATGAATGGTGAAGAAATAAAAAGGTAGAGGAAGACCAAAGAGATGGACAAAATCAATTGAAAAAGATATGAAGGTTGTTAATGTGTGTAGGCCGTAGGGGATATGACTGATTGTAATAAGTGAAGGGATAGGACAAGGGTGGCCGACCCCAAATAGTTGGGAGAAAGGTGAAGATGAAGTAAGTTTTAAACAGATTGTTTCAATACAGCCAATCACATAAAAATAATTTCAACATAATAACTTTGTTTAAAACAGATTGGTATTTTTAATTTTAAAGGCAGAACTCGACTCCTACTCTACAGGCTTTCAAATGCAGTTTATCTTTAATATAAAAAGTTTTTAGTGATATATATATTAAATAATACTTACGTCATATAATGTAAATCATCAGTGAAATTGCTGACCAACATAAGAATATAGGTACGGGTAGTAACTAATGATGTCACAGCAGGACTAGCATATGTTGTTATTAATGGACCCAAGTTTTCTAAAGCAGTCTGTCGAACAAATTTACAATTGTCACCAATTAATCGTCCAGCTGCCTCAGCTATTGGTCCTTTCTTCAAAGCTTCATTGCAACATACAGATAATGTAACAATAATATCAGCACATGTTTTCCTTATAGTACCCACTCGATCATTACACATCTCTACATAACGAGGTAACTAAAGAAAAAAAAATTATTATACAAGAACAGCAATAATTAATAACAAAAAAACCAGATATAAAAATCTTACCAACACTTTGGTCTTGTTTTCAATATTTAATGCATAACCAAGTTCAGGAAAACTTAATAAAGCAGCAAGTCTGACATAAATACAATCACTATGACTCTTGTTGATTAAGAACGGCAATACAGTCTTGCACAAAACATGTTCACTAACTTTAAGCACAATTTTTCCTACTAACTGTAAAAAATAAAAACAAAAAAAGAATTAAAAACTAATTAATAGAACATTTCAAAATCTTAATAAGAAACACTAGTAATTCTAGTAATTATATTAAGTCAAAACAATTGGTTGTAGAAACTGCAGTGCTCATACAAAGCTGGCTGTGATACGATATTTATTGAATTTGAAATGAAAAACAGAACGTGTCACGACCACTTTGACGAGAACCACAATTCCTCAGTAATCAATGAAATAATGGCTGATACATGATGATATCTCAACTCGTAACGCTCATCAAAGCTGGCTGTGATATGACTTAAACATCCAGCATTTCACAGTTACTTTGTGAGCATCTCAAGCCAATGAAAAAATATGTTAGATGACTGTGATTAGCCGTCAAAATTGTCAAAAACGGCTGTGATATGATTATTAATTATCAACACGTCACATCCGATTTGACCATTTGGACGCCTTCAACAACAATCCTACTAAAATACATTAAAACTATATAAAAATATTTCAAAAAAAGGGTTATCTCGAACAAACTTAATAAATAATATAAACAAAAATGGCATTAGCACATTTGTTATCAATAATATTTTTCTTTTACATGATTAATACTTAAAATAATGATTGTAATAAAACATTTTATGTATTATCTTAATACTTAATAGTCAATAATAAAATAAAATGTGATATAAAGACTAATGAAACAAACAATTTTTTTTAGTTTCCCTATTTATTCATAAAGATAAGTTAAATACATGAACAAATAATATAATATTGAACTAAACCAAGCGTATACTTTCTAGAAATATAAAACATTACACACGGGATAAATGTATACCCCAGTTATTAAAATAATAGACACTTTTATTATAATTAAAATTAAATTGAACAAAGTTCTTAGATATATCAATTGGTTTAATTTATATTTATATGTTGAATTTTTAAATTTACAAAAAAAATTTAAAATAAACAAAAAAAAGAAATCTTAAAAAATGTATATATTAATTACTTGTATGTATACTACCTATACTTAGAAACACTGATCAAAACAAATTAAATTTAACGGATTAAATCAAAATTGCGATATTATAAAACACCTGTCTGGTTCAAACATGTATCCCGCGGGCATGGTCAAAAGTTGAAGATACAAAATTAGTTGTACAAAAGAAATTTTAATACACCAATAATTAAAAACTATTTAAATCCTGACACTTTATATAAAAGGTAAATTAAAAAATCAATAGTTTTTATGGGTTATTAATTAAGCAGTATTAAATAAATAATTTAATTAAAATTTTATTTTTAGCAAGTTAAAAGTGGCCAATTAGCAATAATTTTATGTTAAACTAAAAACATTTTTAAAATAATTGTTCAAGATTCTTTTCATAATATTTGTTTTTTATATAAATTAAACCATGTATTAAACTTTATTAGTTAAATATGTATGTATTAAAATCTAGTTAAATTCATAAATGTGTATAAATTTAGCCAATAGTTTTATTAATTACTTACACTTGGTCAAGTTAAAATAAAGTAACAATAATTTTAGTTTTTATTTTCAGATGAATTAGAAAACACAAAAAACGTGAAATCAGTATATTTTTCTAATTTTTTAAATAATAAATATTTTTCTTTAAAATGAACCATAATACCTTAACTTAGTTATAGAATTCATAACTCTTGAAAATTCATATGCATCTTTAAAAAATCGGAAAAAGTAAATATTGCTTATCAAAAAAAAAAGTAACAATATTATAGATAGCTATAATTACAAACAGAAAAAAATATTACACACAAATCGAATAAAACTAACGATGAATCAGTCGATTTCACCACACACACCGGCTCATCAAAGTGGCTGTGATATGAAAAATAAAAATAAAACACTTCACATCCATTTTGACGGCCAATATTGGGCATAGTGCTGATAGATATCTGTAGAACAATATCGATCCGGTGCTCATCAAAGCTGGCTGTGATAGTAAAAAAAAATTAACACTCTACGACAGCTCGCTTTGACGGCAACAGATTGACTGTAAAAGCAAATTAATTACTGATGATTATAATTGATGCAACATGAAAGACAAGATAGTGAGATGATTTTAAAACATCGCATCTCACTACCCATGTCTTTCAATTGGCAACGATCATATACAACATACTTCAAAAATTGAATTTTGTTTCTATAGAAAGAATCACAATTACTTACTGTAACAATATTGTTTTGTACATGGAGATCATCTGTTGAGTTAGCAGCAAGTATGAGTGCTGGACACACAATTTCATCAACAGTCAAATTGCTAATCACACCCTTACTTATGACGTAAGTGAGAACCATCTGAGCACGCATTATTACCTATACAAAATAGTATGTAAGTTTAATTAACATCAGTTCAGTATTATACAATAATTTTTTTTTTTTTTTTTAAATAACCTATACTTTTGAATATTTTATTACAAAAAATTTAACTATAATTATAAAACTAGAATTGAAAATCTCAAGACGAAAAAATCCTAGGTAAAATATAATCAATCTTGTCAAAATAATAATTTTATTTAATAACATTAAAGAATTTAACATTATTAATATTTTTTCATTTGAAAACAAATTCAGACTAATTTTGGTAGCAGGTTTTGAAACCATTAGTTTTCTAAAATCTTTAAACAAAACAAATTAAAATGTGCAATGATATTTTTGTCAATAAACTTAGAATATTGTCAAAAGACCAATTTATAGTTTTCAAAAACAGCAAATAACTGCAGAAATATTTTTTAATTTCAATTTAAAGGCATATTTTACTTAAACTATTGGATGCACCATAGCATACTTCATTTTTATTTTAAACAAAACAATAAATTTATTTAAATTAATATAAAGTAGATGCTAGGAGATAATGATGTTTAAACGTAGTAACTAATAAATAACATTACCTGTTCCACAGGATCAGACAACGCTCTAATAATAGCTGGGAGCAAAAAAGAATGTATGTAAGATTTAAGATTGTCGTGTTCGTGAAAAACTGTGCATAAATAACCAACGGTATGGACTGTATCGAACCGCAACAACTTGTCTGTAATCAAATTGTTTAGGTATTAACATTTCAAACAGTAATATGTTACTGTAATTATTAACATCATAAAACTAGTACCTTCGTCTTTTGTCATTTTTTCTATCACAGAAAGTATATCTGGAATCATTTCTAGATGATCCTTTATCACAAATTTTATACAACATGATATATACTTTGGAGTTGTATTTCTGTAAACAAAAAATAATAAATTATGTTATTATTTACAAGTGAGTAAAAAAGAAAAAAGTAACTCCATGAAGTAATCATAAAGCAATATTGCTGGGTGTGCAGGAATTTAAATAACATACAGTATTACGTCTTAACATTGTTTGATATTTCTGTTACACCTTAATTCATAGTTTATTTATTTAGTTAATCATTTATGCAAATTTGACAATATTTTGGATTACACCAGTGGTTCTCAACCTTTTTGAATTCATGTCACCCTCATCCACGTTGAGTCAACACTACTATATGTTTCCATAACAAAAATTCTTATATTTTTATTCTTTTTTTCAAAGATTTCATTGTCACCTCAGTTGAGAAACACTGGATTACACTATTGGATATAAAAATTTAGTTATAACAAAATTTCCTAAGAAATGAGTCCATAAATTTTAATAATTTCAATTATTACAACTATCTGTTTAATTTGAGTTAGGTTAGGTACTGTATGAAAAATAAAAATATTAGTAAGTGTAAACTGACATTGGTTGCAACTTACAACCCCTGTGACAACTTAACATAAGAGTGAAATTAACAACAAATTAGACAATTTATAAATTTTATAATCAAATAATTACTTTGTTTAAGTAAATGTAATTATAAAAATAAGCCACGCAGCAGGACATTAGGGGGAGACAAATTATGAAATTGCTCCAGATGTAAAGTTTTATTTGCTATGTGTCCAATTATTATATAAAATTAAGATAGTAATAAAAGCATAATATAAATAAAGATACATGAAGTAATACATCATAAGGTAATGATATTTAAAAAAGGTTCATTGTGTTTAAATTTGTTTGTAATAAAATTTTTAACAGTATATGTGAAATACATCTCTAAAATTAAAATTGAAGAAGTTTTAAGTTATTTCATAACAAATAAAATGTTGGATTATTTGAATTCAGCTATGCTTAAGCATATCATAGCATATCTTAAGAATGAATTCGAGTAATGACTCTTTAGTGTTTATATTTAAACTGAAGGATGACAGTACGGATATAGTTATGTTTTTAAGATTCTTTAGTTTGTAAGAAAAGGCAGTCTAATCTTCAAATGTTGTACCACAAAAATATGGTAATGTAGTCCTTGATACCTTAGTTACAAGTAGAGAGAAAATTGGGGCCTGGGAGTAGCCACACATATTATACGCATATTATTAAAGAAATGTTTAATATTTCCAATTAAATTTTATTTTACACTAGAGTTTTGCTTGTGAGGGCCCTGATTTTTTTTTTTTTTTTGGTTCTCTCCAATGACAATCCTGGGGCTAGTGTTAATCACTCTTCAACCAGTTCCGTCAAGTTAAGGGGGGAAATTCGTTTAAGGCAAAAACAATTGAAATTTTTTAATGAACGTAGCTATTGTAATTCAGTTTTTCCTACATATTTTTGTTTTTTCAACACTATTTTAGGTCCAATATAATGGTATAATAATACTGTATTTGTTTTATTTTTCATGCAATAATCATTAGAATACAAAATTTGATGTCAACAGTTTCAAATATTTTATTTATTACATACTTAGGGTTATAATCTTAAGCACAATATCAAGCAATTATTGTAGTTTTCACTTTTCATCGCTGATGAAAACACAGTATTGTCTTTTGTAAAGAAAGAAAAGTGAAAAATAGACATATTTGTATTTAACGCCAATATTTCTTACATATTTAATCACACGTTTATTTTTATGATATATATATTATGTGTGTTAAGCGTGTACATTTAATTGGTATTGAATTTTTTATAAAAAAAATAGCCGACAAAAAAAATTATAAAACAAAAAAATATTTCTCAGATAGGTTAATACACAGAATTGTTTTTTTTTGAAATGATTTATAAAAATTACAATTTTGTTTATACGCCAAATTGGTATGGGCTTAACGGAAATGATAAAACGAATGGTCAGCACTTGACAATTATTTTAATTGATTTTGACATTCTGTAGGTAGGTACTATGTTGACAAAACAGATATTAAAATTGACAAGTCACAATAATAGCTTAGAGCAAATTCTTGATAAGCAAAAAATATTTTTGTTTTATTTATCAACTCGCATTAAATTTTTTACTGTCCTTTGTATGCGCGGGATTTAAATATGGATTTAATGACAATTATTACTTTCACAATATTCCCATTTCATATCATAGGAAAAACGTTGAGAGATAAACACGAGGATAAACACAAGATCCTCAACAAACATGAAGTCAAAACTATTATTACCTCTTTGCAATAATAATAATAATAATAATTTAAGATAGTAAACAATTCTTGCATAAAATAATTTGTACATTGAACTATCTTTATCTGCTACCTCCGTCAAAACCATGAGATGTTATAAAATGTTATACGTTGCGCGCAATACTTATCGATTTATAATCGGAAAAATAAAGCGAGTAGGTAGTTTGAAACTTCGATTTACGATGATAGATTTGAGTAATGGGTAGAATCAAAACCGGTGCAGTGATATTACGAATATTTTGGGTTAATATGCGACAGGAACTAGGGAGTATAAATGAAAAAAAAAAATTTATTTATACTATATCTACAACGAGAGCAACGTTTTCTGTTTATAGGGTGTGGTGGGCGTTCTAAATATAATCATAACAATACGTAGAAATAGGGGATGAGATACATGATTGAGGTGGTGGCAATGGCGGTAGCGACGTCAATGCGTTTCTGTCCTCGCGAGTTCGGCACAGTGCCACAGTCAAAACACGCGCGCACACACACACACACACACAGGATTACCAACTCATACACTAGTAAACATCGGGGAGAGACGTAGAAAGAGAGAGTGGCGAGTGCACGTTTTAACGGAATAACATCAACGGAAGGAAGGGCAGCACCTCGCCATCACTGCGAGTGTTAACTCGGTGGGGTGGGTCATTTGAACATCATCGTATACAAACTTAGTTCAAGGTCAACAGATCCAAATAATAGTAATTGCCGGCCAAAAGGCGAGGACGGACGGTGTATTCATAATCAATTACTATCGATGTTTTCAAGTTTAACGACGATCGACGATTTTTAATAGCGTATTATCATCAAACACGGGCGAAGATATTTTTGGTCGGGACTATTGAAAACGAAAGTTCGGGGTCGGCGATATATTCAGCGCGCGCGCACGTGGGATTTTAAGTTCAAAATCGCGGCAACGACGGATCGCGGCACGTAGACCGTAGTATTTTTACACGCCGGCGGTTGAAACACCACGCTTCTTGACTATGTGTGCGTGTTGTTCCCGCCGACACGATAGAAACAAATTTACGTTCCAGAAGTGGGTATATATTTAGGCGCGTAATAAAATAAACAATGAGGTACATACGGTTTTTATCGATGTAAAAAAAAACGCGTGCAGAACACGATTATTACACCCCTTCGTTATAAATAATATAGGTACAATGTAAGGTCCCGAAACAACGATTTTGGACCATAAAGAATCCGAGACGTGTGGCGAGAAAACGAGAGCGACCGCCACACAAGTTCAATCACGGTTATTCACGGTCGATTAAAATATTGAAAAAAAAAAAAACAAAATTAAACCATGTCGAAACCATCGTAAAAGGCCACCACCGGCGGGATGACACTGGCACGCGGAATCGCCGCGCGATCGATAGTTATTTTCCACCCCTACCCCCATCACCATCAGTCGCCACCCTAAACGCGATCCGCCTACAATTCTCCGTAAACCACGCGTGTTTCGCGTAGTACACGAGCTTTCAACGTGGGAAACTCGCGACGCGCGCGAAAAAGCCGGTATTTTTTATACTTCTCTCGGCGGCAAATCGTTTTGCGAAACGGGATGCGATAACCGCGTTAAGGGTCGTCGTTCGAAGAGAACCTAGGTACATTTATTTATTTATTATTGTTTTCGCGTGCACTTTGGGCGGCCCACGTGGTGACGGCGTTTTACGTAGTAGACACGCCGTCGAAACGGCAGCGGCGACGCTGCGGAACACCGCAGGAATGCAGCCGCCGCAGGCCAGCCATCTGCGCCAAGAGCAGCAAAACACACACGCGCGCGCCGTCGTCCCCGGGGGCACACTTCCGGTACGATTTTTCGTCCGGTTTTGACGACAGAATCGTCCAGCTTTTTTTTTTTACCGATTATTTATTATTCTTTCAACGGCTGTTGTTAGTAAAGGACGAGAAAGAAAAAAAAAGATACGTAGCGGTCGTGTCGGACGCGGGGTGGCGGCGTGCGTGCGAGTAGAGGTCCCCTCCACGATCGTAAATACAAACACGAGCGGCGCATGTACGCAACGTATACAAGCGGTTCATTCATGAGGACAAAAACGATGAGCCGCGTATTAGAAGGGGTCAGGAGCGCCGACGATTACTGGCCGAGGCGCGGAGCGCCGTCATAACAAACGACGAGCGGGTTCATTGCCGACTGCGGGTCGAGTAGTAACTGCGTAGAAAAAAAAAAAATAGAGCACACGATCGGTGCGGAAAGCATACTACGGTTGTCAAAATAATAAGCGAAAAATATTTAAATCGGTATTCCACTACCGCGCGAGAGCCGAGTAAAACACGACGGGTTTTGACGAGAGTGGGGGCGAAGAGAAAAACGCGGGAAACGCGTGAATAACAATAAAACGTCTTCTCACCTTACACGCGTCCATGACGACCGCCGCCGATTAGAGAAGATAGTTTGCCGCGTTCTTGCCGTTTGTTTTCCTTTAGAATTTACATCGACACACCACGGTTGTTATCGTTTTGCCAAAAGCAATAGTGTTATCGAAGAGACCGAATTTCGTCGGCACGCCGAGTAAGTAGCGAGAACGAAACGCGTTAACGACGAACACACCCAAACGAACGCGTCGTCTCTTCTTCTTTACGACGGGGTGGCGCGAACACGCGTGGACGACTTTTTCGCGCGCTCCCGCGGTGAAAGCGAAACACAACAACAACACGCGCGAAGCGGCACGAATTCGGATCGCACGGGCGACACCACTCGCTAGACTGCTGCGGCGGCGGCGGCGACGACATAGCGAAGGCCGGTGGTGGAGCGTACCGCCAGAAAGAGAAATGAGAAAGCCGCGTTGCCACACGCTCCACACACCAGCGGCGGAATGCGCGCGCGGTCACGTGAGAACGTGTGTGTGTACAAAACACTGTAAACACTGCTGCGAAGAACGCGCGACGCACAAACACTCGGCTCGGCCGCCGTACAATGTGAGCCGTGTGTGAGTGTGTGTGCGTGCGTGCGCGCACTGGGGGGCGGACACGAAAAAAAAAAAAAAAAAAAAAAAAAAAAAAATTAACGAAAAAATGAAACTGGGGACCCGTCCAGTGGGACCAACGGGCGGGTATCCGGTGCGACCGCAGTGCCGCCAACGTTGAACGGGCGATAGCGCGCGCGCCAACCGGCGGCAGCTATAATAATAATAATAATAATACGTCCCCGTCAAAATAAACACCACCATCGTATACCGCGGACGGCGACACCGCCCTTTTGAGCCAGCCGCGCGCGGTCAATGGCAAACGGCGTGCGTGCGAAAACGCCCGGAAAAAATTAAGGGCGGCCGGCACGAACGCGCTTTCACCGGCGCGGGGGGATCGATTGTTGGCACGCGACCGTGAACGAACGCGCGCGGTTGTCGTCCGCCGTCCCCCGCCGCCCCCTCGCGAATACGATGCGCCGCTGCGTTTTCCAGAAGGGACCGCCGATCGTCGTCGTCGTCTCGTTATCCGACGACGACGCTCACTCGTCAGCGTGTGTAGTACGTCGTTTCCTAGTACGCGCCCACGGTTACTACTGCTACTACTACGCGATTCGTACGCGTGCGCTAAATTTTCAGTCTCTCTTTATAGTAACATTATTATAATAATTATTATTCTCGCGCTCGCCGATCAGAGGAAGTATATTGTTGTAACGTGATTATAATAACGTAATATTTATACAAATAGTTGTTAAAACAAACCACTATTAGACACAAAATTTTCAATTTATTCGATATTTTCTTATCCACACAGATATTTGACACATTTTATAAAAATACTCGTAGACACTTGGCTACTAGGTCAGTGTACAAGCTTGTACATTACAATTCACCCCCTATTCACCCAGGTTTCTCAAAATTGAAAGTTTAAGAAAGAAGATCGTCCCCTCCCTATAGTGTACACTGCCCTAGGTGTTCAATACCTAGGGGTTTTGAACTCTAAAAAAAGGCCCCACTGAAGGCGATTTGCTGAACAAACATGGCCTTGGCTTTTGGAACAATTATTAAAGGGGATTTTGGAACCGTCGATTATTTTTCCATCCACACGACGCAAACTATAGGAATTTAGACGGTATTATCCAACGTAATTCCGATTGAATTAGTGATGCGACAAGAACTGATTTTAACTCGTTACTTTTCCAATCGACTTTACCACATTTTCGATTTTATTTGATATTAATAATTATTTTTACAAATCAATTCAAGAACATTTTTTTTAATTTTTGAAAACTTAAGATAAAAAAAAAATCGCAAAATGTTGGAAAGTCGATCAAAAATAGATGTCATGACAAATCAGTTTTCACATTCCTTATCGCATCATGACTAGATCAATTGGAAATAAAAATCGTTTAAATTCCTATAATTTGCGTGCGACAGAAAAAAAAAAAATCGTCGCATACAATCCTCGTGATTTACATTTGAATACAAACAATTTAGTACACGTAAAACGCGTTCTCTGTGGGACCGTAGCTTAATAATTCTGTGTATAATTATCATTGATCCCCATGGCAAATTTAGAGGTTCGATACTTCTTGGATATGTGTACTCTACTACAATTTTATACAAGGTAGAAACATGAAATAATACAGGATGCAACTATTTAAACTTTTCGTAGTGACGTGCGTTTTATTTTAAAATTAAGTTTTAAAAATTAGAAGAAGGATTGAGACCAAACCTCGTTACTCAGCATTATTAACAATAAGACGTAAGAACGGATGAAAAATAGTAACAATCATTGATTTGAATGACTTAATTCAGCACACAGATGCGGGTAAAAAGATCTTTTGAAGAAATCGTTTGAATTTGATTTATTAATTGTAGAAATGGTTTTTTTTTTTTTTTTTTTTAATAGGAATTCGATTTATCCCTATGCAATTCATCGCACTCAATGGCTAAAAAAATAACTACCGGTTGGTTTGGTCATTTGCCAAGGCTTTAACGTCCATGCGTTTGGTGTTGCTACGCAAATCAATAGTGTGCTTACTTTATTTGTTCCGTATATACTCAAAAATCTTAACCATAGATCTCAAAAACAGTTTTTAAGACCTATGGTTTCAACTTTAAGTACAATTTATTACGAATTTTATTGATAACATCAACGAGATTGTTAAAAATTGATGACGATCCTCTTATGCTCATTTAGTGTGCACTATGACAATTTTAGTGCGCTACAAAATCTCTATTGTGCTGCATTTCCTATAGAGGTTTATTTGGTTGAATATTATAAAAATTCGTAGCATAAAAATGCATTAATTGTGTAATTTATTTAAATAGAATAATCGATTTTCAAGCCAAGTCATTGGTCAGTCATTTTGTATTTTTATGGCTTTCGAATAGATATTTCCTCATATCAAAAAACCACCACTGTGGCCGGACGCATGTCTGTCATTACCCTGTCCCGTCACCCATGAGTACCCAAAGCGAAACAATTAGCTGGTCGTTATGCCATTGAAATTTTTAATTTTTGATTTGTCTTTATTTTATGAATGTTGCATCGTACATTGTATGTACCCTATTACACTTATGGAGCTCGAATTCGGAAAAAGCTGGAAACTACAAAGTCGGGAGGGAAACTACCGTAATTTGGACATTTCTAATTTATGTTATTTTGGGACGAAAACTAATTAAAATCTAACTGTTTAATTGGTATTCAAGGCAATTGGAGCCATGGATACGCAAACGTGATTACAATCCTGAAAATCGTACGTTATTCGCCACAATTTTTGCGGTTTTTGGCACTTAACTCTAAAAACAATCAACATTTCAAAAAATGCTTCAAGTAAGTCCAATTTCCAAAATTTTTAGTGGTATGATGTTTTGCGATTGAAACACCGTTGGTCTTTTGTACTTTTTTTCTGTAATTTATTAAATAATTTTAGGAACTGCAAAAATAATTTTAAATCCTACTTGATAAAAAATAAAGTCTAAATCATTTCAAATTTTAAAATTAACTTTTGAAACTAATAAGTAACAAATCCTAGGTGAAATTTAAAAGTTTATTATAAAATTAAATTTTTTTTACGAATTTAAAATGAACGAATTATTAATATAAATTATAAAATTTAAGTAGTACTTTAATGTTATAATAAAAACGTAAATTTAAACGAATGTGAAAACATAGTTGACGAGTGATTAGGAATAGGCTATTTGAATTTGTATTGTTATAAATTGTAGTGTAGCGGATATTAACAGTGCAAAACAGCAAAAATACCAGACAGGAAGTAAGAGTTAATGTTTCTTTGGCTATTTATAGGACGAACGTCGAACCGTCACTACTCTGTGGTCTGAGTAGTTAGAGAAGAGATCCCCTGATCCCCATGACCAATACTCATTCTGGTCGTGTTAATACAATATATTATATTTTACCAGATGATACGATATGGAAGTATTGCAAAAAAGTCAAATTCGAGTCGTGCATTTAACGCCATAAGGAATTTTTAATTACCAAAATTTTCGACACGATGTCTCCCAATTGGCAATGGGTAAAAATTTGCGATTTTATTTAGCCCAATATAAAGGTATTATATATTTGACTGTCTGGCAATAACAGTAGCCAGTTGGCACAAATAGTATACTTTAAATTTAGACCGTCGCCGCAAAGACCCCCCTGCCCGATTATTCATAGTGTACGACCGCTCTGAACTGTTCAATCTTCTCACTAAATCGAAGAAAATACCCAGTATATAATATGTTTTGAAAACGTGTATTTTCAGGAACGTAATACAGCTCGAAGAGATACGTTGGAGTCAAAAAAAGAGGTGGTGTTTGTTTTAAACTCGAGGGGCGAAACACAGCTGCAGTTTCATGCACGGCTGTTTCCAAGAATAGTTACGACCCTCAGTGAAAAAAGCCAGGTGGTTAGGACTCACTGGCCTAACCCCCGCCAATTTAATAAATTCCGACGGTATACAGAGCGATTTCGACGGCACAACATAATATTACCTGATTTCTTTAGCAGACGCATTGTACATCTGTTTAACCGTTTCGCTAGGCAAGTGATCTCCGTGCGAGTTGCTCATATAATCAAATATTTCCATCGTATCATCATCGCTGGAAACTTCGTTGGTTTGTATCATTAATCTCTCTATGCCAGCTCCAACTAGAATACAATAAACAAGGCAACAAGTTAGCGACGTTCACTGATTTAGATTGCATAACATTTTTTTTTTTTTTTTTTTTGTTTATAAGATTTATTGAATTCTGAACAATATTATGTTTTGGTCAGAGTTTGTGTAACAACGTTCATGGGACAACATTATTGTCTACTGTATAGGTCATCTGCATTCATTACAAGTGATAATAATCAAATACTAAAAAGGTTCCTTCTGACGGAATACCATTCAATTTACATAGATACATTATATATATTTAAAAAAAAAAACATTTCGCTACAGACGATTTCATTACGAAACCCACCCTAAACTGTATGAATTTTAAAATGAGTAGCTTATTCAAATACTAACGTATATTATGTTATCCGAGGGGGCGGGCACAATAAAAAATTACCGCCAACATTTTTTAATCTACCTCTTCAAATTGCACAAACGGCAACACAATACTACAATGTTATATTATTATTCTGCAAACATTAGAGCATAACAGCAGAGTGGACTGTCCACAGACCTAAGGTGTTGGGTGGTCGTCAAACGTGTTTGCCTTGTGGAGGAGATGCGTACACGTCGTGCAACGGTGGACCCAGACAGCGGCGAGAGGCGGTGGCATGTCGTGCGTACGTCTGCATGGTTCATTGATCGCCGAGGAAGTCACGAGCGCGCGCAATACTACCATTACGGCAGCGGCGGCGGCGGCGGTTACAACCAAAAAAGCGCACACAACACTCCGCGAGACGGTCCACGTGTCGTTCACATGGGTGGCCCTCCCGGCTCCCATCATCATCGCAGCAAAAGGGCGTTGGCGGAAACCGAATCCAAATCGGACGAAAACGGGAAAACAACGCGATTCAAAAATATAATACATTTTTTTACCTACTAGCCCAGACGGTAGAGGAAAATTCGTAACTAAATATTATTATTACATACCAACGTTGGACCAAGAATAAAATCGAGAAAAAAATACTAACAACCGACAGTCACCACCACCAGCCCTATCGGGGCTGCAGCATCAACACGACCACGGCATCGGCCAGCAGGTAAACACAAGGGGGAATGAATGCCAAGAATTTGTTCAACACGAAAACCGGTTTAGGTTACCGTATGAAATGTATTATTATAGTAACAAAATAAACGGCGCGCAACAGTGGAGTACGTAAAGAATGGAAACGGAACGATCCAATCGCGGACGCAGTATATATTATGGTGTACGTCGTATAAACACAGAAGACGCGAAGTAAACAATGAGTCGCGTCTCGTCGTTATTCACGCGGTCTCTGATATTGTATAATCATAATACATATATATATATATTATAATTTTTCGTGTTGCGCACACGAGAACAGTATCAGAAATAAACAAAAAATATCGTTTTTCTATAAACGGTTATGATGTTGACCAAATACAATCTTCTCACTTCGAGCCCCACGCATTGTTTATTTTACAAAAAATTCTATTTTCATGTCGTCTGCTCTAGCAAGAACACACTATAATTGAAAGAGATCTTAAAGTTTCAAAAGCCGGGAAGGTATAAAAGTCAAAACGCTTTGAAGTCAGTATTGTTGTGACAAATTTGCAATGCCGCTATGTCATTAGAAGAATTTATTGCGATGAAAGACGATATTCTTACATTCTGAATTCAAAAATATCTTTACAATTGTTGCGTTTCATTCATTATTTCACAGTAAACTAATAAAAAAATACATAATTTATCAGGTAAATGGAAAGTATATAGAATTGAAACGTGTAAATTACATTTATTATGATTTATTATGTAAATTACATAACGTTACTAAAACAACTTAAAATAACGTTACTGATTTGGAAGGATTAGTTGGATGATTATTTAAATTTGTAAGCAATGGATAGCTAAAAATAAATTACGATTCTGAGTGAGCTTTGCGAGTCTAATAGGTACCTACTCAACAAGTTGTACATTTTACGTTTGATATTTGGTTCAAAATGTTTTGAAACTTTTATCACTTTATTTTTAACCATAATAACAATGATGAAACATTTCGACTAGGTAGTTTGAATAGTATTGCCAAATAAAAAAAACAAAAGAAGAAAATAATAACAACAATAAATAAGAGGCAGAAAAATATATATTAACCAATCATCAAATTTTTATAACAGCATTTAAAAAAAATTGCAATGCTTACCTATATAAAAGTTTTGATTTAAACATGATAACTTCATATTAGTTAAACATAACATGACCAACAAAAATACAAAACAAGATGCTAATTAATACGTTTGAAACCCAACCTTCAAACTATTGACCTACCCAAAAGAGTGACCCACTCTAAAGCGTAGTTCCTACTCCAAACAACTTCTAAACCGACCTTGAATTTATTCCTTTTCTTTCCATACTTTATTTCTTTTTTTATATTCAATTATAACTTATTATTTTAATATTTTAAAAGAAATGCGAAAATGTCAGTATTTAATGGAATTGTTTATCTAGTCGAGTCATAAATAAGTAGGTGGATGACAAGGTTACATATTAATTTGAAAGTTATGACTTACTCAATGATTCATTGATTTCATAACTTATGATGATCTTATATTCTATTTGATGATAGTGCAAAAATATATGTATAATGACTAATGTATACCACGAGATATACTATAACAACAATATTACACAAATAATAGTACCTTTCTTAAGGTAAACACCAACATAATAACAAAAAATGTTACCTAGTTATTATTGATTATTGTGAAACATGTACCTGAACAAAAATAGCTTCATGAATCATTAAAAATGTTAAATATAACAATTACCACTAATCTAGCCGATAAAATGTATAAACGTTTCCACCAAAATTTAAGCACGCATAGCAATACTATATCACACATGTCCACCTTCACCCTCCCAAAAAACCCACCACATAGACTAAAGCGCAAATGGTGTAGAGACCAATTAAATGAGTAAAAGAGGTGTTACCATTCGGTTTCTTCCTCAACACGATATACATGTTACTTTATTCTTTTTTTATTATCTAATTTGCTTATTGTAATTATTGGGTACAGATTGTAAATTGTCTTTCTTAATAAAAAAGAAAAAAAAATCATTAAGTAATTAAATACCCAAGGTAGTTTCTATCTAAAGGCATAAAGGGAAACAATAAAAAGTATAAGTTTACTAGTTCACGTTATTTCTGTGTTATTTGTTTTTAATTAAAACCCTGATTAATTTGTAAAATGTTATTACTTTAGTAGTGAGAATTCAAGTCAGTGGAATGAGCATAACTAGAAATAAACTAAGATATTTAGTATTGTATTTAGGCATCATATCATTATTAATCTAATTTACATTTAAGCACGGTTAAGTTTCATATAAAAATAAGAAAAAACCATTTTTTTTTTCAAATATTTTTAAAGAAAACCAATAAAAACGGAATTTAATTTTATTATTAAAATGCTTTAATAATGCGATTTCAATTTTAAATAAATTCTCTATATTTGTTCTAACATAGTTTGAGTTTTAAATTTCTATTTTGGCTATTTATTAAGAACGAAATTTGTTTGTAGTAGCCCATAGGTCTCTAAAAGCACCGTATATTCCAGGGATAGAGTTTCAAACTAGAGGGTTTGGGTATGAATGAAGTTTAGAGTAGAATGTTATTTAGGTAATAGATGGTTGGATAAATGTTTTAACTTTGAAATTATAAACGGAGTGTCTGGTTAGGATCACAGCAATATGGTGAGGCAAGATGATGGAGAGCTAGGTATTGATTGAATTTCCTGTAATGTACTTATTTACAATGTATCAGCACAGCTCTTAATCTGCATACCTTAGGCTCATAAATACAATGTTTTTTGTATATGTAATTTAGATTTCATTTCAAATTTGGTCAAAGACGATGTAGGCAAATATTAAGTTTTATTTTAATTTTAGTGAAGACACCCCATGTAGTTACTTCAGTTTTTTTATTAAGAATAATACCTAAACTTTTGTAGCAATAGAGTTAGCATTAGCCGATAGCTGTTTTTGGAGAAAAAAAAGAAGAGGGTTTTGAGCTCGGTTTTGAGTTTGTTTCATAAAATCTTCAATTATTATTATTATTATTTTATTATTATTATTATTATTTTAAAGAGTTTAAAATTAAACAACATGCTTTACAATTTGACATTTTTAATAAATACAGGTAGTAGTGTTTAAAATTGGTTTTACTATACTTTCTGTATAATACACTATATTCAATTTAGGTATGAAAATTGGCAGATTCAAATTATAAAATATTATTATTTTTACAATATTTCTTTATAGAACTGTATAAATTAATTGAAATTTACACGACATTTTAGACTAAACGACTAAAGTAAAAAAAAAAAAAAAATTAAACATAGGTAGTCAGAAAAACTTTGAAATGTTATGGGTATGTAGGTTTGTTTTTTTGTGATGATTTTTTAGGGTAGAAGAAGTCACATCTTACATAATATGATATATTTTTACATATGAAAGGAATAACAAAAAAAAAAAAAATGATAGAGTGGACTAAAATGGTACTTTATTTGTCGTCTCCTAATGACTTGAAATGTTCACACGTCAATGGGTCACATAAATAATAAATCTAACGTATAAAGAACAGACGTAGTTCAAATTAATTTCTTGAAATATTTGTGACACATTATTGGAATGGATAAATTTGAAATAACATAAGTACCTAATAGTTTGGGTCGATTATACAACCTTATAATTTAGGAATTGTTATGTAGGTATTTGAATCAATGAGCTTGCTCAGAATTTTAATTATTGTAAGCAAACCGTTGCTTTCATTTTTTAATAAAAACAACAAATAAGCGACTCACCCAAAACGGCGATTAACTCTAAAAGAAAGTTGCTACTTTTAATAAGGTTCCCTCCTTAGTCCCCGATTAGATTATTATTAGTCTGGGAAGACAACAGTTATAACATAATACTCGTTATCATTAGCAATATTATTGTTTTCAAATTTAATACAACATCATGATTGTTTTATGCTTCACCGGACTCCATCCAAATTCCAAACAGACCTAGTCCACGTCAATACTTTTTTTTAGTTCCAAAGTTTAACTGTTACAATAAAGTTACAAACGTTTTTAAAATACCTAGATAAGAAACTGTAATGATTATGAAATTCACTTGAACAATCTTAATTCATTCACCTATCATAACTATTATTTTCTTTCTCCTACTTATCTTTTAAAACGCTTTGCTGAATTCGTGTATTTTCTCGGGCAAACATCACAGTTAATTTTTAAAATACTAACTAAAAAGCAAAATTCTCCAACAATCTTCAATAGATGCCTGTAACACCCCCAAATTTAGAGACAAACATTGGCATTGGACGCTTTTCAATACATTTCTAAGCTAACATCAGCAAGAACTTACTGCTCAACATTCTGTTTGTATAACTAGATCGCCTGGTCACTTATGATTTCTAAAAATTTTATTTCATCAATTGAAAACAGGAGGGAATACAGTGTTTATGTGAAAACATACGTACGTAGATCTATGCACTCAAATCAGCGATAGTGTTGAAAAATATAAATGGGGGACGCTGTTAAACGGATAGTTATATATTAACGTTCCGATTGTCCCATACCAGACCACAAGGGGAAGTAAATTTGAAAGGGCACTGACTCACATACGTCTAAACTTAAATTTATAATTTACTGAAAACCGGAACGTTTTAAGCGACAGAAAAGGGAATGCCGCCTGGCTAGTTTACGCGTCGCGAAACACAAAATGTTGACAACAAAAGTAAACTACGAGTGGAACGATGGGTACACTTTGATGCTGATCGTTGTAGACGGTGGATGTAGGAGGACGTTTCCATCCATTGTGTCCAAGAGAACCATTAAAATGGGGACCTAATCCACACGAATAGAACAACCAAATTACCTTGGACAAACGATCCCAGGAACAGTGACCTCTTGTTTTCCTGGAAAACCATACCGGTGGCGTGGTGCATGTCGGTGTCTTCGGCGGTGCGCGTTCTGGACACGGGAAAACGATCGCCACCGATCGGATGGGCCGCCGCCGATACGACGACTAAACCATGGACGCGCGTGGAACACGCGAACGGGCGTAGTAGCCACAGTGAGAATGACGGTGACCGCGGACGGCAGGCGGTGCGGTTGCGTGGTTTCGCAGCAAGGTTTTGGACACTTTTTGCGCACAACTATTGCTTTTATAGTCGCTACGAAAATATTTCGGTGTCGATAGAAAACAACAGTGCGTCGTAGTATAACCGAAAACGTTTTACTACTATCACCACCACGGCGATAGTATCGATTGGAGACGGCGGCGGTGTCGGGGCATGGCGGAGCGTTCGAAATGCGCCGTTCACCACCGTTGCGCTACTACTCTGGCCCGTACTCTGGCGGCGGCCGGCGGCTCGACGTGCCTCGAGAGGGGGATTTTTTTCGCGCGCGTGCTTTCGACACACGCGTGACGCCGTACGCAGACGCGGTCGTCTCGTCCGCGCTCTGCCTTACTGCGCGCCGTTCGTCTTCGGTTCGTCGTTCGGTTCCCCGGTAACGTAACCCCGACGTGACGGGAGCGCCGCGTGCGGACGGATTATGTCCGACGGCTACGAAAAAAAAAAAAAAAAATTCCGAAACTCTTATTTATAATGATATTTATTTACGTCGTTCTACACGTTCCTGTAGGTTCTTACAAACGGTCATAAGTTTCCGTTAGACGAGCGGGAACGGTGGCGGTATAAATGAAATTAATAAAAATATATAATAATAATATACCTATACGTTTGCGCCTATTCCGCACGCCGGCGGCACGCGCGTTCTCTTCTCCCCCCCCCCCCCCCCCCCCCGACCTGATCGCAGCCAGCGTCCGGCGGCGATATCGTGACAAACGGAACAAAGCGGACGCCAACCGTCGAAACTCGGAAAACGGCGGAGTAAAATAAAAGCAAGGAGATTGTGTGTGGGGCGGCTAGCCAGTGTTTTCGTTCGCTCATAGATGTCGCCTTAACTTGCCGCCAAAATAAAATATAAAATTGCTATTGCCGCCGACGTATCAATTTAGTATAATTTTTAAACCTCGGAATCTAAAAAGATCAAAGAAAGATCTTTTAATTCATGGTACATGTATTATTATAATCTAAAATTTACGTGTTGATACTCGTTGATAATTTATCCCTTTCATCCTTATTAGAAACACTTTAATCCAAGTAGTGGGTGTAGTAATGAAATGATTTTGAAACCATAATATCCTTATGACTTATGAGTTATAAATATTATATATATTTAATTATAACGATTTGAATTTTTAGTTCTGAGTGCGGCGATAAATGAAAAAATTTAGTTTTTGACTTTTTTTCCGTCAACACTTTCGGGCATTATTGTAAGATGCGTGAAAATATTAATACATTAACTTAGGATAATTAATTCGATGTGGGTACTCGGGAAAGTTTTAATAACGCAATTGTTGAAAAATAACGTTTGTCAATATTTCGATTATTTTTTTTTTTTTTTTTTTATAATTCGATAAATTGTAAACAACGAAAAGTGAAAGCATTCCCTGAGAATATAGAAAAATAATCCCGGGGAAAAGTTTGATTTTCATTGACTTCTGCACCCATAAATACGGTTAAAAAAAAATTATTTTAAATTATACCAATATAGGTACTTAATATTTTAAACAATTCAAAATCAGTATTAGTATTTAACACGTTGAGTCATATTTCAAACAAAATCAAAACATTTTTACCTTATTGAGTGGGCACATGATGGCTGTCGGCCGTAATTTTTGGTGATCCATTTTATCAGACAATATTAATATACGAATTACTGATTGCTGTCCAAGAAAAAACCAACATCCTAATCGATTAAAAAAAAAAATAAACAAGAATAAAGGATCTGTGTCACAATTTTTACCAATACAATACAAACTATTGTAACCGTTGGTTCTATAGTTCCTCAACATTTATAGGTAAACTATTAACTAAAAAACCTTGCTGATTCCTTATTCGACGGCACCTATCATCAGGTAGCAAAAGCTCAACTAAAGATAAAGGTATACCGGTATACGTCTATGTATTAGATTATCTTTAATAATTGATTTCTAAAATTACGATTTGATTGTGTCACGCGCAGACAATTTAAATAGTTCAAGTGTGAAATGTAAAAAAAAATAAACAGTTTGAACTTTATACAGTCTTCATCCCTATATGTGGCCATGAATCACAAAAATTATTATGAATTATAATTTTACAATGGTGATGTCGTCATGTAACACGATATACAGTCTTACTGTACAGTTTACATTGACGTAAATATTTGCATTAAATACTATGAATAGATTTAATCTTCTTCTATGATTTTGTCCATTTTGTCACCTTCACGGGCTACAGCGGAGCATGGTGCTCGATTCTTGCCTCGGGAGGACATTACGATCTAAGAATAAAAAAAGTATACGGAAATCAGAAACGGAACACGCAGTCGACATTCGATATCGTCTATACACCGTCATGGATCATTCGTCGATTTTAGAATAAGGATTTTATTACATTGTTTACATTTGAACCGAGGTGGACAGGTCTGTATTATACGGATCCACCTTGATTTCAATATAATATCGATGGGTAAAACGGAGAGTCGCGTCTCTTGATCGAGAAACGCGGCATCACAAGGAAAACGAGTTTTCAACGTACAAAACTGAGAAAAATTTTAATCAATTCTGGGTCAATTGATTTTATTGTTAATTAATTAATTATAAATATTATCAGCAGCCGGCGTCGATTAACGATTTGTACTTGTATAGACGTGCTATTATTATTTTTTCGCGCGCACGAACCACATTATTATTTTTCCGCGTACGTCCGTGGCAGCAGCAGCAGCTGCAGCGGGAGCAGGAGCAGCTGTACGCTCGCGGCAATTTACCGGTAGGAATGCGCAATGTTGGCACTCTTGACACGTGTCAAACCAACACTGATATACGTGTATTGGAAATTCAGTGTGTTTACGATTTTTTGATTCGCCACCACAATTCGACGGCTTCCAGCACCGGCCAACGACGCGTTTCTAACGTTTATTTTTTTTTTTCATCATTATTATTACACACCGACCCGTTTTCGCCACGCGGCCGCGTCCGTTCGTCGTCGCCTGTTCCGTCGCGTACCACGTTCGCTTTTACACCCCCGTCGTACCCGAAGCGCACACGCCGTCACGATGACTGTGCTCAACATTAAGGACAAAGTGAAAAACAACAAGCTGAACTTGAGCGGTCTGCACCTAACGGAAATACCCGTCAAAGAAATAGTGAGTATGTCCGTTCGCTCAACCCCCATACGCCGTCGTCCATATGGCTGTGCTCCGGCCTCTCGAATCATCATTTTCTTTTAGCAATACGCTACCGTTGTTTTACCCGTCACATGGCAGGATTGTCCGCCTCTATTCGAACAGCACTTTTGACTCGATCGAACTCGACTAATGCCATTATACGGTGTATTGTCGGTGGTGGTACCCGCTCGTGTAAAAGAAAAAAAAACTTCCTTTTTTGTCAGCTCAATTCGTACCTACCCGCCTACGTAGACCGACTAGATAATTTGTACAAGTACACTCTTACTTTATTCATTATATAGGCTTATTTGCTATTTACTAAAATTTTCTCCCTCTCAGCCTTTTTTTACCCCGTACGAAACAGCTTAATGACGTACAGAACGTTTTTTATTAATGATGTACAACAGACATGGTAGAATGTAGGTCGTAGGTATTAATTATAACACCCTCCCATTAGGTTGCTCTTCGTGCAAAATGTAAAATAAAACAAAATACAAATTGTAAACCGATAGGTGAACAAAAGAAGATGTTTGTTATTGCAATAACATTTTTTAGAAACTTTTTTCGCAGTCAATTATTGTACAGTCGAAAATATAAAATAAAATTTAAATTAGTTTATTTCGTGGCGAGGGGGGAAAAATCATACCTTTTTCCCTGTTCATAATAGCTTAGCTCCCGATAATATTCTAAAGCCTCCTCTAAAAATACTTAATCCTCTAGAATTGTCGTCATTTTATTTTTGTAGATACCTAGGTCGGGTAAGGTATTTTAAATGTCGAGGGGCTCGAATCCTTTTGAGCGTTTTCCTTATCTGTGCCTCCAATTGTTATTTTAATAAATTTTGTTTATTTTAATTTTGCTTTTGCAGGCACCATTGAAAGTCACTCATCTCGACCTGTCCAACAACAAAATATCTTCTACCGACGTGAGTGGTTGATTTCACTTATGCATTTTTTATCTGTTTTTTCTTCAACTTGTATTTTTTATATTTCAGAATGTATTCTCGTCGTTGCCTGGTCTAGTAAAACTTGATTTATCTAATAACCAGATTAAAAGTGTCGCGGGAGACATTGGTTCGTTGCAAAAACTTGCTTACTTGTCTTTAGCTAACAACAAAATTAAAGATTTACCCAAGAGTATGAGTAAACTCAAACAGTTAAAACACTTGAGTTTAAATAACAACCCGTTAAAATCAGATCTCGCGGAAGCTGTAGGACCTTCACAAAACAACGCTCAATGTCAGACAGCAGCTACAAACGCTATTCAGTACTTGAAGGGTGATTCCAAAAAGTCAGGTATTTTCTTTGATAAATTGTTACACAATATAATTTTTAATGTATCAAAAGCACGATTGAACTGATTTAATTTTTTTTTTGTTTGGTTATCTTGGCTTCAGATGAAAAAAACAAAAAGAAGGACAAAAAAAGTAAAGCGTCGTCTAACGGTTTACAAAACGATAAGTCAAAAAATAAAACCAAAAAGAAGTCTGGTGGCTTTATATCCAAAGGTGATGTTCTATAATAATGATAAAAATGTATTACGTTGTACTTGCCAATACTAATTTTGTTATTTTTTTTGTTAATTTAGTTTTTGGATTCTTTAGCATGCTCATTTCATACACAATTTTATTTGCGGTATTAACTGGTTTATCTTTGTACGCGCTATCGTATTATGACAAGAAAGCATATGGAAATGTCAAAGCTAAAATTTTGCCTGTTTGGACATCAGCTACATCAAATTTGGATCCCCAAGTAGCTGCAAAAGTAAATTACTATCTGCAACAAGCCGGTACTTCTTTCGATCGGGTGGTTCAGACTAGTATTGAGGCATCTATTAAATCTTATAAATGGATTAAAGCAAACCCAACTGTTCAGCAGTATGCTAAAAATGTGCAAGACACGTGGAAATGTCTTTGGGATAGTGTGTTTAAAAAAATTAAATCCACGTGATTTACGACATACATAAGTTTGGAGAAAAACTCATATTAAATTTTTAGTATGGGTTTTTGTTTTTTTTTTACTATGTATTCCATGGTTTTATTAATTTGGTAAATTTTCTCTACTATCCAACCATTGTCTCCAATAAATCATTTGTTCTATACATTAATAAAATTATTTATATGTTTGTATAATTGATTATAATTATTTTTGTAAAAAATAATTTTTGTCCAATCAAACGTATTAAATTACTTGTATAATTTAAATTTTCTTATTCATTTATTTACATATCTAAATGTATTTCATTTTTATTTTAGTTATACTTAAAATTTATTTTTAATTAAACCTATAATACATAAAAAATTTAAATTTTTTTACTATTCCTTTTTTTGAAACTTGAGTTCAGCGGTTAAATTTAATTGGTTATAAGATTGTGTACTTTTTATTTCAAAACAAAAGCAGTAAATCACCAAATAATTTGTTGTACAAAATTGATCTAATTGTTTTTAAGTTTTGCATAGTACAATTGTTCTTGAATTGACATTTAGTTTATTAACACATTAAATGAATTATGTGCTAGTAGACAGACATTATATTGTACCTAAATATATTTTTACTAAAATTAATGTTGATGTTACGGTGCATAGGTTTATAATTCAATGTGATAATTAGTGTTTTCAATGTTTGAACTCTGCTATTATTGTTTGCTAATTTGTACCTAATAATTAATGGTTTCAACTATATGATAGGTACTAAATAAATTATAAAACTAATTTATGGAAATTTGTAAGTTGTAACTTATTCCTAAATTATCAAATGTAAAATTACATATTAGTAAATCATTGAACACTTTCTATATTATGCACTTATTTATTTTGACAAATTGTCTAAACAGTTATGTCTTGTAAATATAAAATAACAATAATTATCAACTATAAATCAAAGTATTATAAAATGTATTTATTGTCCAAAAACAAACCAACATTTCAAATGTAAATATTTCTTCAACTTATTATCGACTAGGTATAAGGTAATATGTATAAAATTAATTATTATTTTTCACTGAAAGAACTAAGTAAGAAATATTGATGAGTTTCTTAATTTTTTGTATCTTTAAGACTGTATTGTTGGTAGTACATAGAAAAGGGATGGAAAAACTATTGTACTGCTATTATTTATTAATTACTATACAATGATAAAAAGCACCTATTCTAAATTTTAACATATTATATTCATCTATCACATCTATTGATCATATATAAAGACAATTTTCAAATTCTCGAGCTTCAAATGAAAAATGTACATGAGCTGCAACAAAAAAAGTTAAGCCACATTTCTATAGAGTAAAAGGCTTTCTGTTTATTTGCAGTGTTTGCGTAAAAGTGTAAAATTGATGCAACTAAAGATTTTGCTGTATCACTATAAGATTTACTGTTGGGATAATATGAAGTTAATTATTTTTTTATGAAATAATTTATTTAAATATTCAAGGGACTATTAGTAATTAATATAGTTTTTAATATTATATCTCCATCATTCATCTACCTATATACTTCATGAGACAACTATAGACAAGACAAACTCTTCTGGTGCCTGGACCAGCCGCTTACAGTTTTTTGATTGCAAAATGGAATATGTTATATTTGGCGTATGCACTCTTATAAAAAATATTAACTTTTTGAAAATTTTAAATTGTAATTCATTGGGTTTTTAAGATGAAACATGAATTTAATTATTAACTATACGATTTATTAATTATTTATGGTTTTTTTTTTTTGAAAAAAAAAATTTATGTATTTGCACAGAATAGAAATATTTTATAGATTAGAACTAATTGACTGAGTTTTGTGTAAGAAGCAAACCAAGTTTTTCAGAATCATAATGTTCTTTTTTCAATAAAGTAATCTAGCCACTTCATTATCTATAGACAAAATAGCCAAACTCTGTAGTTTCTCTCGGTCCAAAGTTGATCTCAAACAAATCTTTATGAGTTTAAATTTGTTACTCATATTATGTTCACACCAAGTCACAGGAATGGTTAAAGCAACTATAAATTCAATGTTAAAGTTACATTTGAGTATTATGATTCTTTTAAACTACAATCTAAATTCAGTTAAAGTAATTCAAGAGCTGGTGCAGAGTTAATGCGATCAGGATTAATTGAGTAAGCGTTAATAATCTGGAAAAAAAAGAGCTTTTTAATGTTCCCTCATAGAAAACCACGGTTAGGTTGTTTTTTGATCATGTATTTGTATTATTCAATTAATATTATACGAATCATCGTATAAATATAATCTAGATTCTAGAACTAATATTAAGTAAGCAACCAAGGATCAACATTTTTAAAATTTTACCTTATATCACAGATGTCAAAAAAAGTAGGTAGGTAGTTTATGTAGTAGGTGACTTAACTGTTTTGGAAGGTGTATTATTCATGAAAATGATAATTCTGAAATATATCATTGAGTCGAATACCCAAAATTTTTAGTTTGTTTTATGTTCAGATTTCAGAAATACTATGGTGAAACAGTTTGAAATTTGCATCTTGTTCTACATAACAAATTCTCATGTAATTATTGTGTACCCAAGCACTTTACTTAATTTGAACAATTTTTGGAAGAGTTATTAGATAAGAAAAAAAAAAAGTAAAATAATAATGTACATATATATACACATATATGTACATAAGATACAACTTCTTATCTGTTTTTTCTAAACACTGTCTTGAATGTTTTTCTTGTAGTTTCTCTTTCTCATTACACAAACGGTGCTACTATTACTTCCGAATTCGGTTGTTAGGAATAATTGACAGTATAATTATTGTGACAAAGGTCTTAATGCAAAATACAAATTATTTGAGTACCTAATTCACGAGTATTTTAAATCAATTTAAATTTATTTTAATTTTTTTAAATGGCACATGGGAAGTGCATGTTTTTTATATTATGTGACGGGTTACTGTATGTTCTGCGACATTGATAAATTACTATATGTTGACGTAAATGACATCATACTTACAATATTATTATATACCTACATTTTGATAAAAAGTTTGTTGTTTAAGAATTTTTAATGTGAATAATGACGTAAAAATATGTACTCTAAAGTTAAAATGTACCTACCAGCTATACACGCGTGTTAGGTAGTTACCTAAATTTAATACATCATGTTTTCTGTACCTATATTTTAATTATAAATGGTCACATGTGTTAAAAAACAATTTTTTTTCAATTCAAAAAGAAAAGATTTTTAAGCCCATCAGATGTATCTGAAAAATCAGGGAATAAAAAAAAAAATTTGAAAAATCAGGGATAAGTCAAACGTAGATAGATATAATTATGTATACATCATGAAAATAAATAATTGGTTTATCTGAATGCAGAATGTATGATAATGTGTACGTAATCTTTATGGTGTCATAAATATATTGCATTCAAAACACATGAACTGTCTTAAATAAATAGTATGTTTATAGGGAATAATTAAAAATTAAAATTAATCAATATTATTTTAAAATTCATAAAAATCAAAATATGTTGTTTCAAAAAGAAGGTACAAAATGTTAAGGTGGTTAAAAATAATTTTTCGAAATAATTTTAATCACATTTTTATGATTTACAGGCTCAAGAGAAATCCGTCAAACTCTATTGCTTATGTACAATAGGGAACCAATATACTTAGTAGGTGGCTAAACTAAAACACAGTAATATAATCATTAGAAATTGGAGCCATTCCTGGTTGTTTTCATCACTTAGTTCTTTTGGGTCAGTTAGTAAATTATGACAAATTGCACGATTGATTTAAACATAGATCTCTGGAAAATCATATTTTTACTTGAAAATCCTGGAAAAGTGAGGGAATTTTAGAATTATTAGTTTGCTTAAAAACCCTGGTCATCCTATTGTACTGTCATCTTCATCACCCTCTCAAATTCACTCCGGCTGTTTGGTAATTCGACTTTATCATATAGATAGAGGTATATAAATAGTGTATCTGGTTTCAAACAGCAAACTACAATAACAATATGCAAGTAAGTATACCGGGACACTGGGTACAGTAAACAGTAGGTACCTACTTAATTTAAAGTTTTAAGTTTTTAATTTTGTAACAAATTACGGTTTATGAATATTATAGGTATTAAATAAAAACATAAGCTAATAAAATGTGTATGTGTCTACAGCGAGAATTGGATCTTCATAAGAAATCCATTTTTTTTTTTTTGGACAATTTATAAAATTAATATTGAATGTTTGCAGTGTGCGCAGATATTCCTTCGAGTCTCAATCTTGTCAACATGGGCCTGTAAATGTCCGGAGTGAACGGCAATACCATGCCCTTGGCTTGAATTTCACCTGTAAAACGACCATCATCTGTATACTCTGTGAACACGTTTTTGTATTTCGCGCCGGTGTCTTAAAAAAATCATCAAAACTATACAAGATAAGTCCGGAATTTTAATTGTGAAAATACCCCTGTTGTCGCTAACCATTTTGTGATTAATTACCAGTTAGATTCTAAGCGAAGTGAGGAATGTACATATATTGATTTTACAACGATGACGTCTTATTTGATAGTTTCTGAGTTGAGTGAATAATTCGTTGGTACTATTGTTTTACTTATTTTTAAACATTTTTTCGGGTAGAAAGATTGGTCCAATCTTAACAATACGATACATACGTACTACAAAAATGATAGGTAAGTAGACCAAAATGGCGGTACTTTATCCGAAGCATTTTTAAAAGTTTTATTATTTTTTTGGGTACCTATAACAATTCAAAAACTAAAAAAAATATGTTATAAACATTTTTTCTGAATGCAGACTTGAAAATGTCTTGTCTGTAGGTGTTATAATTTTTTCGGGCAGAAGTGCTCCGATCTTTACGTAGCCACAAAAATGTTAGGCGATTGCAAGGTTTATAGATACTAGTTGATTGAATTAACACGTCATTATTGGAATGGGAAAATTTAAATTGTCATCAAAATTGCAAAAAAGTTTGACTTTAATACAAAACAAAGTTTAGAATACTTGTAGGATTGAAATTTGTTGCTTACAAATTTAATCTAAGCATCAAACTAGCCGCGACCTATTCCAATTGAGTGAAGTCGATACTCCGACAAAATTTTTGTATTTTCTGAAAATAAGTGTTAGGGGCCATAGTAGAAATGTCTTTATACGTATGCCATAGGCACATGGGATTGATTTTAAACTAGGTACTCAAAATTTTATATAATATTTCCGAAGTATAATAGCCATATCGTGTTAATCGTTTAAAATGATTTAAATTTTGTTATTAAGCGCGCGACATTTTGCAACATTTGTTGATTTTACAATAAAATACAGACTAAAATAATAAGGAAAAAAACCCTATAGTTAAAGCTATTCGAATGGGTACCGTAAGTATTTTAATTACAAATTTATCCAGATAACGAGAACATTAACAGACCTGTTAATAGGTCTATGATTTTGTCCGACTCACCTTGGAGAACCATAATGGCCGCAATCGCTGTTGGAATACCAACGGTCTTCGCCATAGCCGTGTACCCGTTTGTTTCGCCGTACGACACGAGGGTGACCAATTTCTTTTCATACCGATTACCGGGCCACAACACTCCTATGTCGTGATACAACACCACCAGGTCCCTTTCGTCTTTACCTGCGCATAAGTATTACAGTTCAGTAGCTGCAGGTACCCATATAACTATATGTAATAATATGTACGTCTTCGGCCTTACAGAACCAGAGACGTGCACAGAAATAAATTAAATTTTTTTCCATTTACAACTACCGAAACTTTTCCGGTACTTAACTCAGAAGAGTAATACCTAAACTTTGAGCATACGGATAATGAAAGAGAGGTTCTTTCTCTCCATTATATGAACGCGCCCATATGCCCATTTCTCGTTACTAAATTACAGAACTTTAAACATAATAATATTATGTATTATACCGATCCACGTTAAATATAAAAAATGTAAGCCTAGGTTTACCTACCGAGAAATAATTTCGACGCGATATACTGAGAAAACGTGTCCAGCGGCGAACCGAGTTTGACGACAGGCTCCTCCGACAGCAGTCCGAGGTCCACTACTCTGTCCACGAATGGCTGTCCAATTTGGTCGGCTACTTTCGACAGTAAGTTCTCATAAAATATGTCGATGTCGTTGATTTCCATTAGCGTGCAAATCAGCTGACGCTGTTTTCGGTATAGCAAACAACATTTACTACATTATTATTTATTACAATACTACTAACACGTTTTTAATTATTATAATACGATAGTATTTGTATATAGAGGTATATGTTCCTACGTTGTATATGTTTAATTTAAACAATAAGTTAGCCTAACACTATAACCCAAGGCTGGCCGTTAACTCGTTAAAAGCTAAAAAGTTAAATCAGTTAACAGGTTAACTTTTAACTCAACAAGTTAATTTGTTTTTAGTTTAACGTGTAAACTTTAAGTTAATGTGTAATAATTAAACATTTTTTTTTTAAAACTCTAAAAAAAAAGTATCACTTAGAAGAAAATGTCAAAAGAAAATACGAACAAATTTGTTTTTAGAATACACAGAATAGCCTATCTCAGGGGGACTTAATACAAATTAGACCCACGAAAATTTTAATTCTAGCTGTTCATATTGTGTCTTATGTAACCTACGGAAATATTGCCAACAAAAAAGTGGACCCGAAACTGATTAAAAAGCTTATGTACACGTAGTACAGATCACAGAATGTACGTTGATATTAAATGTGTACAGTACGGTTTATACTAACCCACGTTATGTCCGGTCCATTTGGATGCAGAGCAGCGTGGTTTTGGGGGTCAATGAGGTGTAATTTTTGAAGGATCTTCATCGTCTCGGAAAACCCTGGAAATTGCGGCGTCGTTTGAGTTGGAAATAATTTGTCGTAATTGGACACGCAGATGATAGTGTGTAATAATATTACAAATGCATGTTGTGCGTTCATTTAAGTATAATTTATACGTTAAAGCCCATACCTTTATATCGTATCGTACCCCTGAGCATGGTTTTTACTTCCGCGGCTATGCCGTACAGTTTAGCGTATTGGGTGCTATCCCTATTTGGGAAACCCTCGAACGAAAACCCGGGCAAAAAGTCTAATTCGGTCGTATTCTCCATCAATGCACCACCGGCGGGAATATCGACTATCTAAAATAATATTACCTACAAATAATTCATTTAAGTACATAATATCATCACAGCAACAATGTAAACATTTGGTCTTACTGTCCTTATTTTTGGATGATGAAAAATGCGTGCAGTTGACCTTATAATCTCAAAAATGACCTAATCGTCCCAATTTTGACCATATTGCGACAAGTCACCTAATTGTCATCTTGTACTACTACTATATAGCAGCGTGATGATAAACAACAATAATATTTTGTTCATAATATTCATTGTTTAAACTTTTCAAATGCTACGCACAATATTTAAACGTAAACCCCATAGGTTGTGTAACACAATACATAATATATACAAAAATATATCTTGGCGTTTTAGATTTCATAAAGTTTATTTTTGCGTATTATTTCAATACCATTTCCATATACACCGATAATGTCTGTATAAGAGACTAAACGTCTACACACCTACCTTGTGGTCTTTAATATGTTTGGCTTCTGACACAGTGTTGATGAGTGCCCCGCGGGGGAACCACGAAAACTTGTACCTTAACGGGTTATTGGAGTACTCTGGAGCTGGCAAACCACCGCAGTACGATACAAACGAGTCGATTTTGCCACCCTCTTGGTGTATCTGATCAATGCATTCCATTGCCAACAAATGATCGATGCCTGGATCCAAACCCACTTCGTTGACAACCGTTATACCAGCTTCGACGGCTCTAAATAAATTTTTTTTTTTTGATTAGTGGAATCTGCGTCCATTTTTGGAATACCTATGTCGAACGTTTACAGTACAAACGTATATGGGGCGATGTTTTTATGCATTCGCTGGTGGGTACTTACCTGTCATGCAACTGTGACATTTTTTCAGAACAGTATGAAGCCGTCACCATGTTTTTTTTTAGTTCTATACACTGTTCGGCCACTAAATGATGGAGCTGACTGGGAAGGAGCGATATCACCAAATCTGATTGTTTAACGAGTTCTTTTAAGTAACTCGTTTCCTCCAAAATATTTACTTGAGTCGGTCGCACTCTTTCAAACTTGTTTGCCAAATTGTTTGCTTCACTCATGTCCATGGATCCTAAACGAGTGTAACAAGTATAACATTATTTAAGTTTATATTAAGGGGCCTCTACACCAACGTTTATTAAGGAGCATTGTGTAGGCAATTTATCTGGCATCATTAAAATTGTTTTGTAGTTGTGTTAGTCGTAAATGAACATTAGTGTGTGTGTGAGTTTTATCAAAACAGTTTCTCTTTACAGCTTTGCTCCCTACCAACCCATAAATCGTGACATTAGTATTGGAACATGTATTTACGTACATTTTTGTAAAATAATTGCGCTACAATTTTATGAATAATGGACCTAAACTACTTCCATCATACAGACTTGAGTTTTGTTCCGATAATGATTTTGAAAACAGATTAGAATTTGGTACGAGGTTTATTTGGGATCCTACGAGCCACATTTTTTAAATTTTATTTTTTTAAAATCTCATTTAAAGTTTTTAAAATAATTAGTTTTTTTTTTGAAAACTAAATGTCCAAAAACAATTATCTTAAAAATTTTTTCTCAAATTATAGCTCGAAGAATCCAAAATAGACTTCATAATATATTTAATACCGTTTTCAAATTTAAAATTGGAGTAAAACTTATGCAGTTATGATGGAAATCGTTTAGGTCAATTTCACTTCAAAAACCTGTAGTGTAGAGGCCCCTTAATATAAAAAACTTATACAATTACGTAGTTGAACGTATTGTGATTGTTATTTTCATAATTGTAATAAAAATGAGACCAAAAATTTAAAAACGTTGAAAATAATTGTGATAAAAACGCGATACTTTTTTTATTTTACACTATAGAAAAACAATAAAATTTGGCTGAAAAATTTAGTGTCGTTTAACATCATATAACTATCGTACCTACTGTAAACGATGTATAGAGGAGTTATGTTATAATATGACATTATGATGATAAAAATAGTATTATTATGTAGTTTTTACCGAGAACAATCATTAACGATTCGTCTTTTACTAGATATTCTATTAAAGGTGAGCACACGTGGCCAGAACCGAGCACCAGAACTCGTTTTCCGCCATTTTCAACGCTGGAAGACTTATTAAATGAAGCGAACTTATTGGCCAATCGTAATTCGTTGATGTATTCGAATCGTTCGGTTAATGTCCCGTTGCTAGCGATTATAGCCTACAAATAATTAACTTTTTATTACAATCCGTACAGTACCTATAATGTTATATAGCTGAACCTACATATCATACTGCCGTCCGAGGACGACTGCATGTTTGACTTACTCCTAAAACGGTCGGTGAAAATGTGTGTTCTTCTAACGGTATTGTAGCGTCCGATTGAAGTATGTTCATGGCATACGGGAGCACCAAATTTCCAAATAAATCTGTCGATTCCATTGGTAATTGCGTCGGCATATTATCTATGGAACAGACCAACACTCCCGGACCTCTAAAACTGTATCGAATCGGCTTTGTAGGTATATAATATAGACGGGTAAAAGCAATGTAGTTGGACGAGTTTGTGAAAAAAATTAACTGCGATAAGTTAAATAAACTCAATTAATTTGCCTTCAGTTAAAAGTTTAAAGTTAACAGCGAAAAAAATTAAATAGATTAGTTAAAAGTTAAGATGGAAAATAAAATAAACTTAATTCAGTTAAAAAAGTTAATTTTTTTTTGCTAAAATATTTACAAGTCATTAAAGGCGCCCAATTTATAGTATTTTCAACTTATGTATTTAAAGAAAAATAGTTGATACAAATAAAAAAAAAAGTGAATAAATTAGTTTTTAATTGTTCGTACCACTTAAAAAAAAAAAAAAAAAATAATAAACTTAACTTTAAAAGTTGAATTGATGCAATTACATTTTTAACTGAATAAATTAAAAAAAAAAAAAACAATAATTAACTTTTTAATTTAACTTTAACTTTTTAACTTTATGTATAAAGTTAATGTCCAACTTTGGGTTATAGTTTATACCAAATATATCTATGCCGATTGTACAAGTACCTTTTAGTATCCTTGTGAAGATGCGCATCGTACAAACAAAACGGATTATCAATGGTCGTGCATTCGTTCATGAACTCAATTGAGCCACCGGGATCAGCGGATATATCACAGATACCCAACAATCTATGAGGAAGTCCCGGAGCACCTTCAGATATTTGAATCCAAGGCAGTTGAGACGGAGCAAGCAACGACTTTGCGTCCGGCACCGTTAAAAGTTTGGAACAATCCGGAGCCCAGTATATACCGTTGATGATAACTGAAGCGTACGGGGCAATCTAAGTAATACACAAATCTAACTCTAAATACGTTCCAGATAGATATGAGTATGTGTCAACCAATATCGAACCTTTTTGTTGAACGTAGATTTGTATCTAGACGGATACTGATCGTATTCTTCTTGATCATATCCCCCGCCTTCGATCCTCTCCAGATAGTCTTTACGCGTCACCACGCATGCATAAAACTTTGTGTTGCCTATAAGCAAATAATGATGATTGCACGTTAGGTGTTTGAAATTCAAACCAAATTTTAAAATGGATGTTATGCGGTATCAATAGTGCAATGGTCGTAGACAAAGGGAGCAGTGACCCCGTCAACTTTTTTTTACGAACTTTCATTTTATTTTTAAACGATGAGTGAAACTCAGATTAATAAACCTATTAATTTTACGATTTCGTCCGAAGTGATAGCATAATAGTATAACTGTAAGAGGTATACAGTGAATATACATTATAGTTTTTACATTGAGTGTAATACTTTATAACTTACTTGTACCGTGGTGATTTATTTGAACTTTTTCATATTCTCAATATCATATAAAAATTATCGTAAAAAAAATACAATAATATATGACGAAAAATGAAAATGTTGAAGATAAACACATTTTACTATCTAAGGTACACTATTATAATTAGGAACTTGGGTATTGCTTCTGAACTAAAAGTTCAAATGATTATAAAATGCTCCACATTATTAACATAAATGATTTACAAATTAAAAATTGTTTACACTTAATATTGTTTAAAAGTATCATTGTTTTTTGTAGAACATGGTCATTTTTTCAACGCTATTTATGTTTTTGTACATGATTCTATCTGTGATCAACAAATAATAAAATATTTTACATACCTAATTAATTCTAATAAACTTAAAAAAATAGCGTAATTAGAACGTTAAAGAAATATTTTTAATTTGTATTCCTATGATTTAAAATAAAGAGACATTTATAAGTACATATTTGGCAATAATTATTAATTGTTATTTGCTCTCCAACTGTCCAACCGACAAATTTTAAATTCTATACAGCTATGGATTAAATGTTAGTTTAATTTTATGTGTTACCTCCGTGTTCTGCCACTTTTTGGAGCATAGATGGCGGCACGTATTCGTGTGGTAGCTCTTGAAATATTTCTTGCGCGCCTTGAGACACATTTCCAGATCTACGTTTAGACATATAAGCAATAAAAAGATTTATTTTTCGACAATTAAAAGCCATAAAAGCGTTCAAACGGAATGAATTGTTATAATATACCCCGTAAAGACAAACGTGACCGGGCCTATGGATTTAGGCATCATGCCCAATGCGATCTCGTACCCGGCGTCTCTCAACGCTTGTCTGGCCATCATAGAATTTCGGTAATTGTGAGCTGGCCCGATGTGCTGTGTGCGATAGACAAGACATAAAGACATAATAGACATAATAGACGAGAAACTCTAATAAAAACATTATTTCTCGATCTATAGTTAATACTATTGCAGGACTGTACTGGCTATACAATCGGAGGCCGCGGAAATAAATTAAATATGAGGGAGCAAATATCTTAATTTTTCCCATAAATACTTACCATTAATGGCGTGTGGTGTCCAAGAGCCAACAACCGTAGTCCCAAACCGTGTAAAATATTTATTATACCGGCGATCCCGGCGTATTTTCCAAAAGCCACGACTCTCTGCCCGGAAGAATCCATCAACTTTTCATAGTCTATTAATCGTATGTTCTTTTCCATACACGGGGGACAAAAACGATTGTGTTAATGTTTAATCTATTTTGCTATTTTTATATGAAAAACTTATTTTAAATACTTTTTTTAAAATAGCGTCTAGAAGTGTCATGTTCGCTTCCTGAGCTTTGATCGTGTGTGAGAACATGCAGTATGTCTTATCGGGCAGTAGCAAATCGATGGGCACTTGTTTCACGCCAAAAATCACTGACGCCTCGCTTATGTCTTCTTGTATTATCGCTCCAGCGTTTACATACGCCTGCAGAGTACAATAATTATTATTGTAACTAATTATTGTGTAACATTGTGAAACCTATAATAATAAACTATGGTTTTTAGCTGTACATCGCTGGATTGCCCGGCTCAACAATAGATAACTTACTACGAAGATATTGGAATATAAGTTTATTGAAATTTTTGGTGAGCACGAATCGACATTAGTTTTAAATCGAAGTGAAAACGTCTGATCTGCATTGACGCCGACCGACTCAATTATTAGACGTAGGTACTTATTTTAAAAAAATGTTTGCCCATTTAGTGAAAACTGCATTCTAAGCTGAAAATATGCTTAACTTTATTAGATACTCATTAAACATTATTTAAACACGAAAATTAGAAACGTGTGAACTGTGATACTACTCGTTTTTTTAATAATAAAAGCCATCACTATTTGTTCGAAATAAAAGATCTTTTGTAATCGTGTTAATCGTGGTAATAGTGAATTATACATAACAACTTAACGCAAGAAATAAATATTTAATAATAGTTATTAGGATTTTGTACACATTATGGATAACGGAAACGGAGGAAACAAATATTTAAACTTTGATGTAAACTGTAAAGTAATGATTGAGATTTGAGGTTCGCTCCTCAGGTAGGGTAGATATAGTGGTTGTTATACAGATAACTATACTTTCCCAAATAGGGCACATAAAAATCAACATTTTTTATATTTTGCGTATTATTAATATTGTATTAGCGTTTTACAGCGTTACTGGTCTGTGGCCGGTCCAGGCAGTTAAATTTACGCTATATAGATAATATATAATTACCATTCCACAGATGATACATGCACGTTACACGTACACAGTTCGAGAACATTTTCGAATCATTCGTTCAGATCGGTAGGTATAATATTGCGCAAAAGGTAATTGATAATATTGTTGGTAATGCAATAAGTTATAAAATTTCAATGTGTATCTACTTGAACGGGATATGCTCTTCTGTTAGCTGGTTGAACGATCACTTTGACGCCGTTTTTGGTTAACGCGGCCACGTTGGACGGTGCGAACGGCGCTCTCCTTTCCCATACCGACTGATCTTCCCTTCGAATGGCTATTACTTTTCCGGTCTGTCGAAACATTTAAAACAAATCGTTTTTACATCAATTATTTTTAGCCCGGACCACGCAGTTTAATCGTTTACGTGTTTTTTTCGGTACAGGCCGATACCTCTGTGCTGTTTAAAACACCTTAACATTGTTCAGAAAAGTTTTACGATCGATATAGGTACTACGACGTTATTACACTACAGCGTTTGAGTTTGAAATGACACGGATCGAGCACATTAGAATAGTGTTATATTAGAATTAGTAATATTTATTTAATTTTTATGCAAACAATCCTAATTAAAATATAACGAAATGAAAAACAGTATTATGTACTGTACGGAGTATTATAATAATAATGTGATGTATGTTTCAAGTAATTTATGCGGTTGCATCATTAGTGCGCGTTGTAATCAAAAGACGGGTGTTTACTGACGTTTTGGTGAAGGAATACAAAAGAACCGATGAAATTGATATTGATCGTAATAATAATAAGGTGAGACTATTTGATATAATAAGTAGGTAGGTACCTAGCTGTAATAACAGAGATAATAAAATACATACTGTTTTAGCAATATAATTAATGAGTTTTGTACCTAAAACGTTTTACATTTTACTGTTTTGCGAGCGGACACATTTTACAAAGATACGTTTTTTATTTTCTATTTTTTTTCGTGTGTCATGTGTATCTAGTTACTACGCTTAACACGGGACCCGTTTTCCGGCAGCTCAAATTTTAGCCTTAGGGCCATTGAATTTTTCGTAATTTTCAACATTTAAAAAGGGAGCGCTGGGATCAGTCTAGGTTGCGTGGGTAGTTTGACGGGGTAGCGACTACGCTTTGGGTGAGTCACTAGTTCAGAAGTTGTGGTTTAAACGCATTGTTTAATTTCTGAAAGCAATGATAAATCATTGCCTTCGAAAATACGATTCTGAGCGAGCTCAGTTGTCTAGTATACGTCGTGGTAAAAACAAATTTAACAATAAATACTCTTGTCAAATCTGTATCTTTCCTATTTTATTATTGTGTAAAAATTTCAGCTTGGTCCAATTTTTAATTTGGATGCTACGATCAAAAAAATCTAAATTTATGTGGAAATTTAATTAAAAATAAATTAAATTTAATTTTTATTGAAATTAAATGACAATAAAATTGGAAATTTTTGAAAATTTCAAAGTTTTATATTTAGCTCAAAAATTTGTGAAATATTTTGAAATTTGCCTCACACCTGTATATTACCAATGTTAACATTTTGAAAAATATTAAGTCTTTCCAATCATTATTTTGGGAGTTATGACCAATTAACAAAATTGATTTTTTCAAAAATGCGTTTTCCGTACTTTTTCCGTTTTTTCTTAAATTTTTTTTTGGTTTTTCCTGAAAAACTTTTTTGGAATTGAAAATTTCTAAAAATTACGATCAATAATGCACCAAGGATATAAAATTCTCTATCGGAAAGAAGTACAGTTGTTGAGGATCGGAGAAATTCCCTAGAAGCTATACTTGCCACAGACACAAAAAAAAAAAAAAAAAAAACACATCTTTGTAAAATCCATAGGTTCCTCGCTTCGCTCAGAATCTAAAAGTAGTTCTCAAAAAATAAAAAAAGCAAAATTTACGATAAAACGGTAAAATGAACGGCAGTTAATAAAACATGTTTTCTACATGATCTATTTGGTTTATTGGTCACGACTGCCAAAATTAAGATTAAAAAGACTTGAATATTTTACACAATGTTACCTACCTAAACAAAATACAGCTAACTGTTACAAATTTTAAAACACTTCGAAACATTTCGAGTGGATTACGTGAATTTTTAAATTTTTAAATTTTCAAGATTATTCATTTTCTTTGTCGTTTTAATTCAGTGAAAACTATAATTTTCCGTAAAAAGTTTTGAAAATTTAATGCGAAATAGGCGACTTATATAGTTCCTCATTTTGTGACTATAAAATTTCAAAAACCGTTAGCATGTCGAACAATTAACTTTTATTTTAGATTATGATTTTTACTGTTTATGAAGGTATTTAACCTAAAAAGTTTTTTTTTTTTATACCTAGTTTTAATCTCATTTTTAAGATCTGTTTTAGTCAAAGTCATTCTTATTAATCAAACTCTGATTTTATTACGTGGCTATATTAAGCATAAGAACATCATAATATGACTATAAACTGCTCTTAATTCTTTAAGCATGGCAATTTTGTTCACAAACATAACGTGCAACTTAGCTTATCCAAAGACCGAAATGCAAACGTGTCACAAATCAAAGTATAACACATTGTAAGTATCGCATAAAAATCAGAATCAGCATTAATTAAAAAGTGTGTACCTGTAACATTGTGAACGTCTGCTGTGGTGTTATCAAAACGATAAAAAACTATTACTTAAGTACAATTAGTATTAAACACTGATATATTAATTGTATTATGTCTGTATGGATTATTCATAATCTTTAACACATTTTAATATTGCGTTCTTAGTCTTTATATTGTAAAAAATGTATATTGAATTTTTTTTAACCTATCAGATATTATAATATGAATACTAAATAAATTTCAAAAACTTCCAGAATATGCTGATAAAATACTAATCATTTCATAATTTAAAAGTTTAGGAACAATAGCGCTGTTTTTTAAAAGTATTGCTTAGTAAAAAATTTACACATTTTTTGAAAAAATATGTATCACTTTTTCGGGTTAAATTCAAAAATAAATAGTATACAGGTATTTTGTTAACAACGAATGAGTCATTTTTCGAAATAGAATGAAGAGAATTCTTTTTTAACTCATTCCTGGTGTTTTTGGTTGAAATCTTTTTTTTAAGATCTAAGGTTCTAGATGATAATGTAACTTACTTGTAAGTATTTAAAAATGTTAACTGATTTTTAAACTCCCTTAAAACGTTTAGTTTAAATTGCTCTGAAATTATGCTTTATCAGTAAGTTTCAGGCATTAATTACTTTTAGAAAACAAACAAAAAGTACACTTATCCGTTGGTTCAGAGTTAAAATACTTACTATCCCGATAAATTTTACAGAAGATTATACTTTAAGTGAACCTCACGATATATTGTGACTTATGCGCTTTATAAGTTAACTTAACAAACCTCAAAAAACATTACTTATTAAGTACTATTTACGGATACATATAAATAAAAAAATAATAGTAATTAGTGCTCAGCTTGTCCGTTTTACAAAAAAAGAAAACAATTTTAAATCAGATAGAGGTAATTATATAAATATCTAAATCAATTAAACAAAATACTGGCAAAGGCATACAATATTTAGATAAAAATTTCTTTTTAGTGAACGTTGGTTGCTAACCTAACACGAACTATTATAAGTTATTGTAGTTTTTGCAATTGTACCTGCTCGAATAAATACGGAAAAAGGAATCTGGGCTGACAAAGCCTGACATACACAAAACAACACAAACAAAATTTGTATTATTAAACTCTTATAATTAATCATTTTTTTTTTTTACATTTTTTTTTGCCATAGAAAAATTGATAGATTTATACTAGTATTTAGTTTACAATGACCACTGCAGACCTGCGATTCTATTATGTCGGTATTAGTTGTTGTCCATTGAGAATTGCTTACAAATTTAATACACAACTTCTAACTTAACTATCCGAAACAGTTACCTACTCCAAAGCAACGTCGCTACACAATCAAACTATAGGTGCCCCAGCAACCAAGAAACGTACATCTTTTTTTACTTAAGTTTCTTATTTAGAGCTTTACGAAAATCTATTGAAAAATTATAGAATTTTTTTTTCTAAAAAGGCTTACATAAAACCTAAAAAACGTTTATATCCATGTTTAGTCTACAAACCCATAAATATATTATAAGTTATCAACAATCAAAACAAATATTCGATGGTAAATAAATTTATTTACTTACTTTAGACAAAATTTCGCGTTTTGCTTCCGAGGTATTGGAGATGTTTGGTGCAAAGAGTTCAAATTTGCTTTTATTGTCACCATTTGAAAGAGACTCTTTTTTATCATTGTGAATAGAGTAAACATTTTCATCCGACATTTTTTACTGATTGCAAATTTACTTTTATTACAGATCGTTTTACAACTAAGTTTAATTTTAAATTTAGGGTTTTTATACAAGTATTGAAGAATCGTTTAAAGTAAAAATTTAAGTTTTTATCTCATTTCTAACGTAGATACCTACGTACGACTAGAAACTAATTGGCATCAGTTTTCATGTAAAGATAAAATAATTGTGAAAATACTTGAAATTTTATGTCGATATAATCTTAAGTTTTAATGACTCTTATGTTGTCGATAAAATCATTTACAGTTATTTATAACTATATTATAATCTATGTTAAAGAATGTACTGTAACATGTTTTATACATGTTGTTATGTAATCACGGGCCACGGCCAAGTTTAGATTTATTTTGGAAATAGAAAATATTAATTTTTAAGTTTTTGTATTTTGGAATACATCCAATTTTCTTAGTTTTTATACCAAAATTTAAATTGTGAACAAATCAAAATGTATTCTAGTTGAAGAATATTATTTCTAAAATTATTTTCAATGTACTTATTATATTTGTTCTAGAAAAAAAAAAAATGTTTTGTTAGTTAAGTTTGAACCATAAGTATATTATTTAAATAATTTTGACAATAATATTATTGTGTGCAATCTCTTTTGTTGCTAACTTTAATATTATATACTTTTGGGTAAGCGCTCAATTGTGGTTTATAGTTTATATCGGTTTAAAGCGTATGTTGGAGTCGAAGAAATTCTTTTTGGAAAAAAAACTATAGTTTGATTAAATTGTATAGTTGTTTTTCCAAATTCCCGGATATCAGACGATTCGCTCAAAATATATAGCGGCGTTTGCGATTACATATGTATATGTATGTGAAGCTTGTGAGCCGACATTTTAGATTGTGAAGTAGGTACCCACAATAAAAATAAACTTTCTTCACGCTTTAGTAAATAGTGATAAATATTTATACGCTTTATTGCAGCGAGTCTCAACGACTAGTTTGCAAGCAGATATCGAACAATAAACTAATAAATTGCTGGTATAGAAATCACATTAATTTACAATTTACAATTTTATATATATATTTTTTTTTTTGGTGTTAGCGGCTTCTAGGACCATCATACAACTAGCCTTCCATCCATCCCGGTCAGTTGCTCGTGCCTTCCAGTCTGTTCTTCCTCCTTGCTCTACCACATGACTCTTTACTACATCTTCTCACCTCATTTTCGGTCTTCCAATGGGTCTTTTTCCTGTTGGGTTCTCTCTAGTACTGTCTGGAGTAATGGGTTTTGGTTTCCCCAAGCGTGTCCTGCCTATTGTAATCTCTTATGTCTGATTGCTTCAACAATGTTTGGTTTTTGGTAAGGTGATTTTAACTCTACGCTTTATTCCTAATTTTCTACTCATTTGTTATATTATCCTTCACAGGTCCTAAAATTTTTCTCAGGATTTTCTTTTCAAAGATGAGAAGTTTACTCTGGTCGGTTTTTCGGATTGACAAAGTCTCTGCTCCATATGTAACAATTGGTCTTATAAGGCTCGTGTATAGTTGTTTTTTTTAAATCTCTTGACGAAAATCGAGCTCCTAACAGCTTCGCTAGTCCAAAAAAGCATTTGTTTCTAGCCTGGATTCTCGATTCTATTTCTTTTGCCGTTTCATTGTTTTCTGTTAGAATTTACAATTTTACATTAAAAATTTTTTTTTATTCAGAAATATGTATTTTTTTCTATACTTGTAAGTTATAAATCATATTTCCATGTTAAATAACTTAATTTTATAGTAGGCAATAAAAATATTAGTATTCTATTAAAACGTGTATAATTTGTTTTTTGTATTAATCTTTGATGAAAAGTTGGAAAAAATTTTGGCACACATGATTAAAAAAGTTGCCGACCCCTGCTTTAAATGATTAGGCTAAATTACATTCTTCTATAAATTGAATATCTGCTAGTGTACCACTGAACATTTAAACTTTGTTAACTATGAAGGGTTTGTTGATAATACGTACCTATATGTTTTATAATTACTAAACATTGACAGTGTGTGATACAAAGTTTTTAAATTTTTATACGATAACATTTTTTATGTTAATTGTGGATTTTAACGTGTGAAATTAGCATTTAGTTATCTGCTGAGAATTAGAATTTGCTGTGAAACAGTATAATATTTACTTTGTGACTTTCCCCCGGTTAGTACAAGCATAGAAAAATATTATGCGGACACTAGAACATATTATATAGATGTGGAGGAGGATCGATAAAATATGTTGATTCAAATTTCGAAATTTTATGCACCAAGAAAATTTAATTTTACCTTGTAATAGTTTTTGTAAACGTATACAAATGATGCGTTTCTATGTAATAGTTAGTTGTGCCTATAACGTGAAAACAAAAAATATAATTTCAAACTTCAAAGTACTTTTTATTTTCGTTTGTTAAATATTTGCTTACCAAAAGCAATTAATTTTGTTTTAAAGTTGTTGTTTTTCAATCTGGGTTTTGTTCAGTTTTGCAAAACTTTCTCGACACACAAACGAGCTGTGCTGCTGTAGTTTTGACGAATACACGTGGGCTTTATAAGAACAACGGTTCGATTATGAAAACCAGGTTTGTATTTATGTACTACTTATGTATATTACATTATTTTGTATAGAATTTGTATAGAGTTGTTTTCAGTATTTATTGTTGGGCGTTGGTCTTACACGCAAATGTTTATATTTCTCATAAAGTTTTTTTAGCAAAAAAAAAAAAGAAGAAAAATTCACGTGTCCTATGAATTGCGTGTCAAATGTCAATCATGTAATATAACAATGATAGTTTACGAAGGACTGTAACTTTTTGCGATGCACAATTTCGTTCTCCGCAGTGTACCACGACGTGGTGTTTTAAATCTTTTTTCATTATGCATTTGATTAAATGTATACAATTTAATAATTTTACGCTATTATTCCCGTCAATGTATTTGACGACGGTCATCACGCGTATTGAGTGGTCCGAATTGTTTGTGCGAAAAAAAAAAACCGGTTGGTTGGAGGAAGTCTTTATAACCTTATTGTATTATAATTACTGTTCATATAATTATAATTGTAGCATCAGAGTTCTATATAATTGAGTTTTTCTTCGTACACGTGTAAGGCGGTTCGTTCTAAAATATATCAGGTGTGCGCCAGTTCTGATTTTTAGTTGCACAGCTAACGTTTTCGAACGAACCAGTAAAATAGTGGGTTCTTCGGAACTCTTCGAACTCAAAGACGGTTGTTCGAAGTTCGAGAAAAAATCCGTGTTCGTGATCGTATTTCTCGAACGGTTCGATTCGAAATTCGGTTTTAAATTTTAAAAGTCTAACTGCACGCCTACAAAAACATGAAGCTTTTAAATTGATTTTTGAACGTTGTCAGACTGTATAATTTTACTACTGTGCGCATCAGACGGCACGGTCACAATCGTAATGGTAAGACGTGGTTTTCGAAAAATATTGAAATGTATTATTTTGAGATGTTGAGACTTGAGAAAAATATTTTAAGTTTCTTACTGTTACTCCTTCTCACTTACTGGCTCATGGCAATAATTCAAAAATTTACAATCGCGCCTATTCGGTCGGGGTGATAAAACCACGTAGTTCACAGTCTTACCACTTTTGAATCTGTATTTTTAAAATTTGTTACCGTTCAGAATTCTTTTTTTTGTTCGAAAATAGTTTGAACCGTAGTACGCCGTTAGTCGTACAGATGGCGGTCGGGGCGTGCGGTCATGTGGTGGTCGCGCGCGTCCGCGGACACGTCGCGTCCGCGTACCGAGTCAGTCAGTGCAGACCAGCGCCCGAACCGTTTCGCCGGTCCGCCGTGACGCTCGCGCGTCTCGTTCAATCCCATCCCCCGCTCGCGAGTACGTTACAGTGGCGCGCGATAGTTTCCACACCCGAACCGTCGAAGAGTCCGCCGTACGGTATAAAAAAAAAATAAAACGTCGAACACGAATCTTCCGATCGCGTCGATAAAACTCTGAACGGCAGCACGTGATCGTACAAAAAAAAAAAAACGAAAAAAAAAAAAAAAGGAAAAACGAAACGATATTATACAAGAGAGGATAGGTACGCGCGACATGGTCGTCTGGTCCCGGTGTTTCGTATTAATAGTAGGCCGAGAACGTCCCTCGGGCACCGCTCCAACGTGAAGCCGACACCGCGGTTGTTTTCGTATTTATCACGATATATACATCGTAATAATAAAAATATCCGTCCACGTTCGTTTTGTCCACAAATCTCGTATCGAGTTGGCGTAGTCGATAGAGTTTTTCCGAAACGCGGTACCGCGCTAGGTAGGCGCGTTAACAATCGTTTCTAAAGCGTATATATAAGGGAAGAAAAGAAAAAAAATTCGTGTTGCCGGGCGGCGGCTCCGGTTCATCATATTCGTGCCGTCCAGCACTACCGGATAAGAAAAAAATAAATAAATAAATCAACCGCGTACGAGTGGTGGTCGTTCATACAATAGTTACAATATTAGTGTAGTCGACACACACGGCGATTCGTCGGATCTGATGCATGGATACGTTAACCAGAAACATGCCGTCCAAAAAACAGTACAACCTCGTGCCCAACGACGAGTACGACACGAGAATACCCATGCATCCGGAAGAAGCGTTCGAGCACGGTGTCACATTCCACGCCAAGGTAACGCGCGACCTTTTTTCCACGCCTACGTACAATATTAATTTATTCGGTTAATTGTTATTTTCGGTTAATTGTTATTCGGTGTATTACGAGAACTCCGCGATATTGCGATATTACTGCGCCCAGTGCTCAAATTGAGAAAAAATTAGTCGGGTGGCGGCGTGTTGTTGAGCGGATAGTCTCACAGACGTTCCGGTTTTCCTAAGCCGTCGGACCACGAGGGGAAGCAGCAAACTTTGAAGGGGGTACGCTAAAACACTTTGTAAAAACGAGGGGTATTGCCGCCCCTCGACGGCCACCACGATGTGGAAACGTGGGGAATAGTTAGATACCTAGGTACAATAATATAACGCAATCGTATTGTTTTGTTCGGTTGTTAAAGAGCGATTATAGGTACAGAAGCTACGGAAGTGGCCAGTGGGTTACCATGTTCTGGAACCCGCGGGACATTTTTTCCAACACAACCTAATCTATTGTTTTTCTTATAGAATCTGAATGATATTATAGTTTGGTTTTTGCAGTGGCATTGTGCGCAAAAACGATTTTAAATTCTGAGCGTCGTACAATCAACGGATCGCTTTTACGATGATGTTTTTTTTTGCCGTGATAATTTTTTCTGGTTAAAGAAGTGGTATGATTTTTAAGATCGGTATCAAGTAATTTTCGTGAAATCGTACTAGACCAACCGACAAACGGCACTTTGCTTAAAGCGTTTTTCAAAATTTAGATTACCTACCTATTATCTTAGTTATAAACGCCAAAAAATTCATGAAAGTTTTGCGTTATACAAGTGAAATTTGCTCGTTTGTTACTTCTTCTGGTGGAGAGAACGCTTCCGAACTTCACTACCACGCGAATAATGTCGCTATACTATTGTATTATACTTATCAAGTCGGTGAGATATTCGGCAAAGTTGTCGACTTGTCCATAATATAAAAATAATTGATAATGGCTGTATTATTCTTTTTTTTTTTGCAACATTTTTCGTACCTTCTATACAACGTTGGACAAAAGTGGAAAAATTCTGTTGTCCTATAAGAATTTCCGGTCAAATAATTTTCGAGAATCCCCAACTTCTGTAGCGTATTATATTTTTTTTTCATATTTAATGTTTTTACAGTCCACTTGGCTCGAGACTATTCGAGAAAATTCGATTTTGTGCTTTATAAATACGCAAAACCTAAATTTTTACTATAGCTTGTATAATTTATAAATTGTATGTACCTACCTACTTTAAGAATGAGTTTAAGAGAGTGTGAACGATGAACGTTCCTCTAAGGTTGATTGAAAAAGTGGATTCTAAAAAATCCACTTTATAGATATAGGTAGGCACATTAAAAACTCATTTTACAATGTTAGTTGTTTTGCTCTTGGATCGTGTGATGTTACTATCAAAAACTAGGTATTAACATTCAACGTCATATTTAAACATTTGAAATAAGCAAAACGGTTTATTGGATGGATCGATGAAATTTTTCAAATCGAAACTTATTTAGTATTTGTAGGAATAAAGCACGGCTATTTATCTACAACTGTGCATATTTATGGGTTTTAATACGAATATGATAAATGAAAATTCAGACTACAATTACGGATTTAGAATATTTTTTTTTAAAAAAAATGGTACGTTATAGAATGTAGTAAGTACGTATTTACGTTTTTAATAAATTCGTAGCACTTCGAGGGTTGAGTGACATACAGGACGTATTTTATTAATGACTTACTTATCGGTGATATAAATTTGATTCGACACATAAGCCATGAAAAAAGAGATACAAAATATGGACATCTTTCATGTTAGTTGTTTGTATTAAATACATAATAAATATAATTTTTTATTAATTGACAATAAATTATAAAGAGTTTTGCTGTCGTACACGTCTTGTCTATTTTTATTATGTGCCTTGTGGTTAATTGACAAAAAAAAAAAAAGTGTTTCATTGTGTGTGCGTTATAGAAAGCCATTATGGATTTTCGAGAATTGCAGTTTTGTCATAAATATTTCTGGTTTGTTCCTACCTATCTAGTTTAACTAAAAATGTTTTCCATATTCAGTCATTTGTGAAATTAAACTGCGAGTATTGTTTTCTTCAATTAATACAGTTATATTGATTTATTCAATACTGAAATGGATTCCTAATAAAATAAAAAAAAAAAAAACAATTAGGTACCCGTATAATAATTGAAACTCTTTATAAATATAATCAATTTCTATCCATGTGTTTTAAACGAGAAATAAAAATTTCAACTCGTCAATTAAAAACACATTAACATTGAGTTATTTGGTTCTACATTCTAATTGTATTAACCCATGTATTGAAAACACAATTAATCTATGGAATTGGTATAGGTAAAGAAAATAAAATAAATAAATAATTATTACATTTAGGATTATTTTTTGACCATTTTATGCCATAATTTTTTTTTTTTTTTCTAATTTGGTATCGGCTAATAATTTAAAGTTGGTGAATTTATAAATATTTTTTGTTCAAAGAAAATATAACTAAAAATGCTTACTCGCCGTATTGAAATTTGAATTTGTATTGACACATTAAAAATTAATTAATTTTATAAATGTGAATTTATTCATTTTTTTAGTATTTTTGAGGTGAGAAGCTTGGCAAACTATCTAAAGATAACTATAGGATATAATAAATAATGACAGCTAAATAGGTACATCAAAAAATACAAATTAAAAATAAATTTTTCTTGGTATATGTTTTATTGTATAGTGTCAATACTCGTTATAACGGTGTGTAATATATTTTTGAATTTCTATCTATCGGTTCATTAAAATAAAATAAAGTAACGGTAAGGTACCGCAATAATTTAAATAATTAATAAGTTTAACTAAACAATATACGACTTCTTGTAACATTTTATGCGACAAACAATCATCAAAATTGTTTTGAAGTGCTCGCTTTTTTAAGTTTACTATGTGCCCTATAATTTACCGAAACAGATACACGTCAAAACAGTTAAATTTTAAAAATAACCACGTCATAGATTTCATGATTATTTTTGCCATTCTTCAACGAGAAAATTGGAACGAGACGATTAGACACGGTTAGGATGAAAGATTCCATAAAAAAGCGACGTTGAAATAAACAAAATCAAACAAAGTGTTTTTCCACAATTAGATACGGATTTTCCGAGTGAAAATTTTCGTTATTCATAAAACGCCGCCAAAGGAGCAATGAAACTCGCGATAGACTAACTATACGTCTGGTGACCAGTGACGAGAGAAAGTGCACAGAAATGTGCACTTTTAATCGCAAAATGCGATATCTAAAATATTTAAAAAAATTATAGTTAATACTAGAATGGGAAATAAAACGGGAACCATAGAAATAACCCGACGTTATTGGTCGGCTAAACGAACAACAGGTTTCGTATTCAAGGTGAATTGTGTGTCCATTTAGCCACTTCTCTACTTGATTCTGGCATACCTATAACTATTAGTTTTTTCTGATTTTATAATATGAATCACGTGTGTGATGTCACAAAATAAGTAGGAACTACAAGTGTGCCGTGAACAGTCACTGCTACAATTTGCATAACCGGTGATGCATACCTATAGGTAATTTTGCATTCATATTACAAACAAATATATTCGTTTATTATTGCGTTCAAATAGTTATTGCGAAACTAAAATATCATCCCTGTAACAATATCCCTAATACCCAGATCGTGTTTCTTAAACTATAATAATCGTGGGGTTTCATTGTCTCGATTAATCCCGTTAGGTTTTATCCCTGGTGACGTCGGTATACTGAAATGCGTTTGTTGCCGCAGGTTACAACAATCGTTAGAATTTTGCATCGAACGTAAAAGTTTAAGGTATTTAATTGAAAATGTATTTCAAGCAATAAGATTTAAAAAGTTTATAAGAACCTCTCGTTAAAAAAAAAACAAAGACAAAACAAAAAACGTATCGTGATGTAGAATAAAAAATATGTTTTTATTGAATAAAGTCGGAGTAAATTACATCGGTGTTATTTATTATACCCATGTTTAATGTTTATTTATGGTTTTTAATGATTCGCTGTTGTCATAATTTAATAATTACAATTAAAAACGTATCACACTGTGTTCACTCACTATTCGCATCATATTATGGTACCTGTACGTTTTTAGTCTTGAAACACGTTCAAGGATTATACCTTATATTTATGAATGATTGAAGTCGGTTGAGTCATAATTGGAAATCAATTTCGTCGACCGGAGTGATTGACCTTCTTTTGATACTAGTACTATATAGTATTGGATTAATAATGACTCAACCCTTCAGTTACCAGCTGCTGTGTGAATCGGCTGTTTTCTACCATGATCATAGGTTTTTTTTCCGGTTCGTTCCTCACGGACATGTGTGACTTCTTTTTTTTTTTTCGTCTGTGAAAATCGCCGTCGAACCGCGTATAGAATCGGGCATGAAGATGCTGATTTGAAAAGTACCGATGCGAATCAAGTTTGTATCAAACTCGCGGGAAAAAAAAAAATATCGCTGCAGCCCGGAACGTTGAACTATATACGTAAACGTGAACGCACTCAGGAATATAAATAATGTAAGAGTTTCTGAGACAAAGACGTTGATTTTAATGAAACGTTCGATTTAGAATTACGAAATGGCAGGCTGGAATGCCGTACCGACGTATAGGTACTGTGTGATATAACCTATTATAACTAGTGTTTTTTCCTCTCGTCGCTTTGCCAGTCTTTTATCCTCGGTACATCTGAGCCGACGAAGTGTACGTGACTGCCGCCGTGTTCACCATATGCGCTTGCAGAACGGGGTTGCTGAAGGTCAATAACACGGGACAATGATGTATCTTACCCGATGCTGCCGACAGTATAGTGCGGCTCCTGTTCGAGTAACCCAGAGCAAAGTTTTGCACAAGTGCGGGGAAAAAACAAAGAAATCGATTGGACGCTTATCTTGGACCTTCTCGATCGTAAAATGTACAAAGACGTTTCTCAGTGGGCATTCTTGCATATTACGCGTTGAACGAAATTCGCCTGCAGTTTAGTAGAAAATATCCGCGGCCGATCACCACCGTGATTTTTGGAACGATTTTTATAGATTATAAAAATGTCACGACGTACCTGCCCATTAGTATAGAAATATAAAAATCAAACAAACGCCTATTGGTACTAGCTATTTTTTTTACAAAACAATTTTGATTTTGTTGAATGTTTCTACACTCCAGCCACTTTGGTAGTAAGGATGCCGAATCGCAGACATTTTAAATCAATACTAATCGTGAGTAAAACGTTTATAAAACGATCGCCGTTAAAAATTATTGGTAGGTGTGCTTCAAATTAAGAATAAACAAACATTTTTTAATCGTATAACGTGGAAGTATGAAAGTATAAGAATTTTTAAAACAGACCAAATAAACACCGTCGCCTAACAAAAGAATAACCCGAATGTCGGTTTAACAAAAATTTTTTCGAGTAGAAAGTTATTAAAAATGTCAACACTAAAATTTCGTCAATTTCATTTTATTTCACGTACAACGAAATAATAAAAGCGAATTCTCTATGTTTACATTTTTCTAGTGCTAAGACCGTTCGTTCCGTATTCAACGTGCGATGGCAATCAAAAATTATTTAACAGAATTGAAACGATCAAATCACGTTAATTTGAAATAAATTAAAGTAAAAATTTATTAAAATCTAGCCGTGTTAAAATTAACCTGAATTTTAATTCGTCAACGCTCAGCCTTGTAAAAACCTGATTGCAATTTACGAACAACACCGATGGAATATTTTGGTACACGAAATTCCGGCGATGTTTTCTAATATAATAGTATGTTGTAAGTTTGAAGTATCTATTGGTAATCAAAACGACACCGAATCCCTCCGCTTTGCTTGTAATGTGCGCCATGTATACGTAGTTCTTCTACTTTAATTTACGTGCACTATTAGGCGAGATATCTTGTCCGTTTGTGCGTGGTGCCGGGCATTTGTGATTTGTGTTTCGAACTCGAAGAAATGAGAAATGTGCGCCGCGGATGTTGTATGTATACGCCCGCGTGGTGGTATCTGATGGCCAGTTAAATTAATGGGTTCCGTTGAGTGCCGATGTCCAACGTTTTTATAATATTACAATATAATTTGTACGATGTTATTATATACGCGCCGTAAAACGTTTTCGAAACTATAAGAGAGAAAATAAAAAAAAACTCGTGTAGAATATACCGTACATATTGTACTGCACGTCTAAACTGCGGGCAATTATGGAGGAGTGGGAAGATGAAACGATGACGATAATATTATTAAAGTTGTTCTCGTGAGCCTGCCGGTCTGGCGACCCTTAACAGCCGGTCATTAACCGCGCGCAAAAATATTATTATAGCGTAGGCACTGCGCGTGTCCATGTGTGTTTTCGACGTTCACGGGATCGACCGTGCACAAAGCGCCGAACATCCTCAAGGTTTATTTTGGTTTTTACGATGTCCATCGGATAGAAATAAGGGAGACCGTATTGTGAGTCGTAGCGCCCTTAATCCGACCTCGTTCGGTTCAGCGCCCGGTGGGCAGCTGCTTCCCGTAAACCCCAAACGTCGATCCCCCCGGTCCTGGACGAACAGTACACAGGTGTCGTAGGTATCGATAAGACCGCCTTAAGTGTCATCATCGCCCATCATAATTCTTTACTCGATTACAGGACTTCAACATTCGATTTACCTATATTGCAATTTGACACATAGTTTCGGAAGCTAAAGTGGCGTGCGCGCGCAGGGGAGGGAAGGTCGCAGATTTATAACCAGCTAGTTATTTTTTTTTTTTCTATTACAATTACCGATCATACGATATGGAGTAAAAAAAAAAAAAATATATTAATAAATAATACAAATATATATATAAAATGGGTGTAATTTGATATTGTAGTTATTTACTTAACGTTTTTGAATGAAAGGACGACAATTCCATACTTTTGCGTTCCGTATCGTAGGCATACAAATACAATCACTCGAATTTTCTGATTTTTTAATATTTCCTTCACACTCCTTAGAAATACGTGTGAAGGCCATTGGCACAACTCGAGTCGAACGTTTTGGGTAGGGTGCGAGATTGAAGCGAAAAACGTGTAAAGCTGTTTTTGAAAGGGAACTTGAAAACGAAATGTTGAGGCTATTCGCGATTTTAGGGGGTATTAAGCTCCCTTAGGTCAACCCTTCTCGCGTAATTGTACACGTATTGAGCCCGAATTTCGGTATAACATTATGAAGGTACATTAAAACGAACCGATTTTCGCATATTTACATCCCCTGCTTTTGTAAACTTCTGGACGCGCCTCCGTGAAGGCCCCCGACGGCACGCAACAGAAACTCTGTTGTAGTAAAACTACGGATTTTCCACTTAATGGACGTCGATCATGCCGCTAGTGCTCATTTTCCTGCAGTGACATGATTCCCACGTACACCGGCGATCACCAGACAACACAATATCTGTTTCACGAGCTATCGTTTGGACGAATCTTCTTCGCGAACTCTCTCAATTTCGTCCATCAAACCAATCCGACTCGCAGGATTCCAAACTATACGGAACAAACGTTTCGAACAGACTACACACTGGAAAGTGTAATATATAACTTTTTAACAGTTAGTGTTCGAGAATTCAAACATAATATTAATACCGTCATCGCGTAGCATGTGGGTTTTTGTGTGTGTGTACGCACCGAAAGCGGAGATTCAAGGTCAGTCCACATTCCCGGAGCTGGAGGTTGTAAACGCGCGTGCTGTGCCATAACAGCCATACGCCGTAGGTCCCGGTACGCGCGCAGTACAGGTGGTGGTGGTGGTGAGGAAGAGGGAACGACGACACGGAGAGGAATAATAAAAACTTGATCGCCGTCTTAGCTAAGGTCTTTCCGTGCGTTGCATCAGGACACATTATCATAATAACAATATTGTCCGTGCATAGTGGCGGCGGCGGCGTTGCACCAAAAAAAAAAAAAAAACAAGAGTCCATTACATTACGTATACCGCTCGCCAGGGTATTATTATTATTTTTATTATAATGCGGCGCAATCGACCGTCGGTTTTATAGAATATACTACCGTAGGCATGTTTCTCGTCGCTGCTGCGCGCGTTAATCCGATAACACGCCGCCGCCGCCGC